>VDFB02205143.1:0-14684 GCA_007258455.2 Sequoia sempervirens | reverse complement strand
AAAAGGAATTAAACTCCCTAGAGGTGAATTCACCACCTCTGTCTGACCTTAAGCATTTTATTTTCAGACCCTTCTCATTTTATGCCATAGCTTTGAAAATTTTGAACTTTTCTAATGCTTCACATTTTTCTCTTAAGAAAGCTACCCATATCATCCTAGAATAATCATCAATAAGCAACATAAAGTACCTTTCACCATGAATACTTCTGACTCTGGAGGTACCACAGAGATCAGTATGCACCAGCTCCAACAAACCATGTGTATGATGTTTTCTCTAGAAAGAGACTCTAGTATGTTTTCCCATCTAACATTCCTTGTAGATTGTGTTAGCAGGCTTCACTAGCTTAGGCAAATCTCTTACTGCTTGAGTGGAACTTACTTTGAAAATGTTATAAAAATTCACATGACATACTCTCCGGGATCCAAGTGGATCCGCATCGCCTAAAAATTTCACAATCTAATTCATCCAAAGAAGCATCAATGTGTAGAGCTTGCAAACATGATCCTGACGCAACTTTAATGGGCTCAAAAGGAGTCTGTATGCATAAGTTATGCTTAGTCAAAAGTTTAGTCAAACAAGCAAATCAGGGGTTCAAAAAGGCAAAAAATTGATTGTCTCCAAATGAAATAAAAATGACTCCAAGTCGTAGTGCTTGTCGTGCTGATTTCAGAACTATATTCGGTTTCAAAAATGGAGCTCGTATGTGAAAGTTACGGCTGGTCAAAGGTTGGTCAAAATTTTGACTTTGGTTGACTTTGATGACATCAGCAAGCTGACATGGCAGGTGGTGACATGGCAAGAGTGGTGAGTTGGCACATACATGGTGGAAAAATAATATGGATTAAACCATATTGTTAAAAGAAAACATGTATGGTTTAAAAATTAAAAGATTTTTATGAATTCAAGGAGGATTTGGTGGGATTTTATCCCTTAAAATCCTCTTCCCTTGCCCATAAAACAAGGAGAGGAAAAAAATCCCGTAAACTTACATTTCAACAAATTAACCCCTTTAACCACCTTTCTCATATTTAACGGGTTTATTTTAAAGAATAGACAAGGAGATTATTAAGGGGCTTCTAAAAGATATTTTTAAAGATTATAATGCAAGTCCAAAATTATAATGGCCCATAGTTAAAGGGGTTCATTTTTTAATTGTATGGCTTGGAATTATAAAAGCCAAAGGTGGATTCATTTTTGAAAGATTAATTTGTTATACTAACGGGATATTAGTTATTTTTATTGTAAAAGGGGAAATGGTTGAATTTTTACTTATATATGTGAGATATGTAACATTTGCAAAATAATATGGTTAAAGCCATATTAGCACCAATATGGTCAATGGGGGAGGAATGATCCGTGGATCCGTAATGCCTAAAAAATTCAATAACTTCGTGACCACATCCAAAGAAGCATCAATGTGGTGAGCTTGCAGAACTGATCCCCGACGCGAACTTTAATGGGCTCAAAAGGAGTCTGTATGCAGAAGTTATGCTCAGTCAAAGGTTCAGTCAAACAAGCAAATCAGGGGTTTAAAAAGGCAAAAAAATTGATTGTCTCAAAATGAATTAAAAATGATGCCAAGTTGTAGTGCTCGTCGTGCTGATTCCGGAACTACATTCGGTTTCAAAAATGGAGCTCATATGTGAAAGTTACAGCTAGTCAAAGGTTGGTCAAAATTTTGACTCTAGTTGACTTTGATGACATCAGCAAGCTGACATGGCAGGTGGTGACGTGGCAGGAGTGGTCATTTGTCACAGACATGGTGGAAAAAGGAATATGGATTGAACCATATTGTTAAAAGAAAACACGTATGGTTTAAAAATTAAAAGATTTTTGTGATTTCAAGGAGGATTTGGTGGGATTTTATCCCTTAAAATCCTCTTCCCTTGCCCATAAAACAAGGAGAGGAAAAAAATCCCGTAAACTTACATTTCAACAAATTAACCCCTTTAACCAACTTTCTCATATTTAACGGGTTTATTTTAAAGAATATCCAAGGAGATTATTAAGGGGCTTTTAAAAGATATTTTTAAAGATTATAATGCAAGTCCAAAATTATAACGGCCCATAGTTAAAGGGGTTCGTTTTTTAATTGTATGGCTTGGAATTATAAAAGCCAAAGGTGGATTTATTTTTGAAAGATTAATTTGTTATACTAACGGGATATTAGTTATTTTTATTGTAAAAGGGGGAAATGGTTGGAATTTTTACTTGTATACAGGAGATATGCAATATTTGCAAAATAATATGGTTAAAGCCATATTAGCAAATAAATGTGTATATAAAGGGGTGATTTTTGTAAAGGGAAATTGGAAAATTATTGAGTGGATAATTTTGTATGGGAATTTTCTTGGAGAGAATTGTAATAGGGAGAATTATTGAAGTTCATTTTGGGAGAAATAATTCTTTGGAGGAGAATTTACAAGGTGCTTTTGTACACCAAAAATTGTAAAAGAGTGAGAGATTGTGGAGAGATTATTGCAGGTTCTTGGAGCTTTGGTATTGTAAGAAAGCATAATTTTGCTTGGTGATATCAATAAAGCGGTCCCAACATTGAGAAGCGGACCCAGAGACATAGTCCACATTGGATGAACTCTGTTATCAATCTGCGCATTGTGATCCTTCTATTTCTTTGTCTCATTCTTCTCTCTTCTATCTCAATTTTCTCTCTAGTTTAAATTCAATATTTGAATTTCTAATTACTTATTTTGTAATTTCAATAGTTAAAAGGAATAATCACACAATTCTGTATTAGATCGGGAAATTACTATAATTAGATTTAATTTACAAGTTATTTTGTAAACTCTAATTACAGATCAAGTTGGTATCAGAGCCCATTTTGTAGGAAATTGCAGAGTGAATGCTAACCAGGTTGAAATTGAAACAAGGAGAAGGTGCACTGGAAGAGTTCAATCTAGTGATCGGAAAATGAAGGACATTTCCACGATCAGAGATGGTAGCTGAACAAAGTCCTACAGAGCTTGATGAGAAAGCTTTCGAGAAAGCATTTCTCGAAATGAAGGCTATGGTGGAAGTTCTTTTCCAAGAGAGGCAAGAGCGACAGAAGAAAAAGGAACTCAAGAAAAGAAAGAAGAATGAAGATGAATCCTCTTCAAAAGATGATAAAGGTAAAGGAGTAGGAGGTGGTAGTGACCCTCCTAAACCTCCATCCCCATCTTCTTCTTCATCCTCTTCTTCCTCTTTGTCTACCTCTTCTTCTAAAAAGAAACAACTTGTGAAATCTGAAGTTAATTCACCTTTGTTGAAACTTGATGTTAAATTTGATTTGCCAATGTATAATGGGGAACTAGATGCAGATAAACTAGATAATTGGACTAAGCAAATTGAAGTTTATTGTAGAATTCAAAAGTTTACTGAGGATTCTCAAAAAATCCAATTAGCCACTCTTCGCCTGGGAGGCATAGCTTTAATTTGGTGGGAGAGTAGAACATAGGAGGATCTAAGTCGTTATGGAAAAATTATTTCTTCTTGGTTTGAGTTTATTGCTGCATTAAAGAAACAGTTCTATCCATTAGGACATATGCAAAAAGTTGTAATGAATTGGCAATCATTAAAGCAAGAAAAAGGACAAAGTGTGCAAGAATATACATAGGAGTTTAGGAAGAGGGCTTTAATTTTGGGCATTCCTTTATACACACAAGAAACTTTGTTAAAGTATATAGGTGGATTGCATGAAAGTTTGAGACATACAATACTTATGTTTAATCCAACTAACATTGATGAAGTTAGTGTGCAAGCTATCCATTTGGAAACAAGCTCAAGGAATAGCCATGATAATCTGTTGATGGAATCCAATAAGCAAAAAGGAAGCAAGAAAGGGAAAGATAAATCAAAGCGAACAACAACTGTAAAGAAAGAGGATGAAAAGCCTTATTGCTCACATTGCAAGAAGGAAGGGCACGAAGATGCAAGATGTTGGAAATTGCATCCTAATCAAAAGCCTAAGTGGTTCAAGGATCGAAAGGGTAAGCAAAAGTCCACAGCTATCGTGCAAGACCTTGGTATGGAATTTGGTGATGAATCAAAGATTTCAGTTGTGGGTATCAAAGGTAATATTCCTTTTATTAGTTCTAGTTCCTATGCTTCTTCTCTAAGCTGTAATGAAGTACCTGTTGAAAGTAAGAGGAATGAATTGTTTCATATAAGGGCTATTGCTAAACAAAGCAAGATTGATACACTCATAGATAGTGGATCACAAGTGAATCTAATCTCTGAACAAGTTGTTAAGAAATTGGGATTAAAGACAACACCTCATACTAAGCCATATCCATTGGGTTGGGTGAATGATAATGATTGGTTACATGTGTCACAATAGTGTAAACTCCGATTTGCAATCACATCCAAGTTTGTGGATGAGGTAGAGTTAGATGTAATTCTGCTTGACATTTGTGGGATGGTTCTAGGTAGTCCTTATTTGTATGACAGAAAGGCCATTTTCTACAGGGAACATAACAAGTATCATTTGTTTAAGGATGGATTTGAATATGTTGTAAAATCTCATCACATGAAGAATGATAGATCTATTGTAAACACAGGGCATATGAAAATGAATGTAAATGCAAGCAATTCTTTAACTCTCATGTCTATAACAGCTAGTGATACTAAGCATGAAGATGATAGGGTGTCACAGACAATATAGTGTGAGGATCAGTTGCAAGCAAAAGCAGGCCTTCAACCAGAGGTGGTAAAAGAGGGTTTGAATGTTTCATTTTCTAACAATGTTCCTGTTTAGGAGATCCATAATGTTGATACTATTTCCTTCACATCAGTGTATTTAGTACTGTTGCTTGTTATTCTACTAGTTATTTCTATGTGGATGATGAATGTGATAGTGAATATTGATGAACATGTAGTTGATTGTATCAACAAAGTTACCTCATATTTCTTTGTGTTTGTGATGGGTCACATGTTCAAAATTTTAGCAGGAAGGACAAATGATACTGGGCAAGTGGGGCGACATTTCCCTAGCTCAAATTGTACATAAAAATAGACTTTTGGAGGTCCAAAAGCTTCTCAATGGGGAGGAATGATCCAGGTGGATCCAGAATACCTGAAAATTTCACAGTCTCAGAATTCATCCAAAGAAGCATCAATGTGTAGAGCTCGCAGACACGATCTTGACACAACTTTAATGGGCTCAAAAGGAGTCCGTATGCAGAAGTTATGCTCAGTCAAAGGTTCAGTCAAACAGTCAAATCAGGGGTTCAAAAAGGAAAAAATTGATTGTCTCAAAATGAAATAAAAATTACGCCAAGTCATAGTGCTCATCGCGCTGATTCCAGAACTATATTCGGTTTCAAAAATGGAGCTCGTATGTGAAAGTTACGGCTGGTCATAGGTTGGTCAAGATTTTGAATCGAGTTGACTTTGATGACATCAGCAAACTGACATGGCAGATGGTGACGTGGCAGGAGTGGTGAGTTGGCACATACATGGTGGAAAAAGAAATATGGATTAAACCATATTGTTAAAAGAAAATACGTATGGTTTAAAAATTAAAAGATTTTTGTGATTTCAAGGAGGATTTGGTGGGATTTTATCCCTTAAAATCCTCTTCCCTTGCCCACAAAACAAGGAGAGGAAAAAAATCCCATAAACTTACATTTCAACAAATTAACCCCTTTAACCACCTTTCTCATATTTAGCGGGTTTATTTTAAAGAATATCCAAGGAGATTATTAAGGGGCTTTTAAAAGATATTTTTAAAGATTATAATGCAAGTCCAAAATTATAACGGCCCATAGTTAAAGGGGTTTGTTTTTTAATTGTATGGCTTGGAATTATAAAAGCCAAAGGTGGATTTATTTTTGAATATTCATTTGTTATACTAATAGGATATTAGTTATTTTTATTGTAAAAGGGGGAAATGGTTGGAATTTTTACTTGTATACGGGAGATATGCAATATTTGCAAAATAATATGGTTAAAGCCATATTAGCAAATAAATGTGTATTTAAAGGGGTGATTTTTGTAAAGGGAAATTGGAAAATTATTGAGTGGATAATTTTGTATGGGAATTTTCTTGGGGAGAATTATTGAAGTTCATTTTGGGAGAAATAATTCTTTGGAGGAGAATTTACAAGGTGTTTTGTACACCAAAAATTGTAAAAGAGTGAGAGATTGTGGAGAGATTATTGTAGGTTCTTGGAGCTTGGGTATTGTAAGAAAGCATAATTTTTCTTGGCGATATCAATAAAGCGGTCCCAACATTGAGAAGCAAACCCGAAGATGTAGTCCACATTGGACGAACTCTATTATCAATCTGCATGCTGTGATCCTTCTATTTCTTTGTCTCATTCTTCTCTCTTCTGTCTCAATTTTCTCTCTAGTTTAAATTCAATATTTGAATTTCTAATTACTTATTTTGTAGTTTCAACAGTTAAAAAGCATAATCACACAATTTTGTATTAGATCGAGAAATTAATGTAATTAGATTTAATTTACAAGTTATTCTTTTGTAAACTCTAATTACAACCAATTCCTTTTAACATTTTTGGTTGAGGGATCTTTTCAATTGTTGCCACTCTTTCAGTAGTTCATCCTACTCCTTCCTTGGACACAATATCTTTTCTAATGGATGCCACTTTTTAGGGTCTATCCTAATCCATGAGTGGCCTCCACTAGATTTTTTAGATTTCCGATGTGAAGCCAATTCCCCATTGTTGGAAAGGGGCTTCAACTGTCATAGGCCTGAGTGGTAAATTTCCTGAGAACTTCAACTTTTCTGAGAACCTTTGACAAGCATCATAAGTTTTAACAAATCTGTGAGCATCCTTAAAAATAGTAGGCCACCAGAATCTGGCTCTTAAAACCTTGTGTGCAGTGGTCTTTTCCATGTAATGACCACCACATACCCCATTGTGCATCTCCTGTAGAAGTTCTAATGCCTAGTTTCCATCTACACGTTTAAGAAGTAAACCATCTAGGCTTCTCCACCATAACTCATTGTCAATAATCACCTACTTGATAGCATGCAACTTCAATGTTTTTTTTTGATTGTCAGCCA
Source organism: Sequoia sempervirens (assembly GCA_007258455.2). Classification (NCBI taxonomy): domain Eukaryota; kingdom Viridiplantae; phylum Streptophyta; class Pinopsida; order Cupressales; family Cupressaceae; genus Sequoia; species Sequoia sempervirens. The sequence continues at coordinate 7,656 of VDFB02205143.1, read as the reverse complement.
TGTCAGTAGGACACTGCAAGGTTTGTAAATATTGGATAATTCTTCTATACCATTTGCATGTTTGCATATCACAAAGAGGTGCAACATCAATTACTTTAGCTTGATTAACCCAATTAGCTTCCAAATTAACCTTTGCCATCAACTTGGCTAGGCCTTGTCCTCTTACCAGTTTGGTAATCTGAACATCGATGTTAAACTCTTGTATCCTATTGATCCATGTACACCTTCTACCTATTGTCTATTGTTGAGTAAAGATATCCTTCACAGCAGCACTTGGTACAAAAGCTATAACTGTAGCACCTTGTAGGTAAGTTCTAAAATTCTTCATGTAGCCTTTACCAAAGCATATGCATGTTTCTCAGTAGTGTCATACTTCAATTCTGCAATTTGTAGAGATTTGCTAAACAATGCAATAGGTTGTTCAAAACCTTCCTCATTTTTTTGTAGTAAGACAATAGGAATGGTATGAAAAGAGGCAAAAGAGAAAATGTGCATTGGTTTAGAAAAATTGGGAGACTTCAAAACTAGAGCCTCTTATTGCTTGTTTTATTTTCTTGAAAGCCTAACTAGGCTCTTCACTCCAAAGCACCTTTTCACCCTTCTTCAACATTTTGGAAATTGGTCTTGTGATTTCTGCAAAGTTGGTTACAAATCTTCTCAAAAAAATTATCTGTCCAAAAAATGACTAAATGCCCTTGACATTTTTTGGTTGAGGGATCTTGTCAATGGCTGCCACTCTTTCAGGGTCTATCCTTACTCCTTCCTTGGACACAATATTCCCTAACAACTTTCCCTTGGTGACCCCAAGGGCACATTTCTTTGGATTCAGATATATCCCATATTCTAATGACCTGACAAATACCTTTTCCAAATGCCCACAATGATCTTCCTCTTTCTTGGAATAAGTGGTCAAGTTATCTTGATATACGTACCATAAATAAATCAATCAAATATGAGAAAGCTACATCCATAGCTCTTTGAAAAGTGGCACGTACATTTGTTAAGTTGAAAGGAATCCTGACATAAATGTATGTACACCAAGGAGTAGTAAATGAAATCTTGTACTACTCAAACTCCTCTACTTTTACACTAGTATAACCTGAAAAATTGTCCATCATTGACAATAGCTCATAGCTAGTTACCTTCTGTAACATAGATTCCATGTTTAGTAATGGATAATTTTCCTTTAATGAGGATACATTCAGGTTCCTAAAATCAACACATAATCTTATGTCACCATTCTTTTTCCTTACTAGTACAAGATTAGATACCCATGAAAAGTGTCTAATGGGCTTTATAATACCAGCATCCCTCAACTTTACCAACTCCTCTTAGATCTTGGGAGCTAAAGTAGGATTAATTGGTCTCTACTTTTTCTTGAAAGATTTTGCATTGTCCTTTAAAGGAATTTCATGCTAAAACAATTCCTCTCTATAAGCTTTCAAGTCATCATATGACCAAGCAAAGACATGTTTGTATTTTCGGAGTAAGGAAATTAACATTTCCTTCACCTTTGGCTTCATCTTCTTAGCTACATAAAATTTCTTTGGGGCATTTTCAGTTCCTAAGTTCATTTCCTCCAAGTCCTCTGGGTGAGCAGTAGTTGTTTTGGCCTTGTTTGTATCTTGACAATCAAAGAACCTTTCAAGAGCTACAAGGCCTTTCAGGATTTTATTTGTTTTTAATTGGATGACCTCTTTACCAAACACCGTGTCCTTTCCAAATTCAATCTCCTGACCTTCATATTTATCAACACAATTTAGGAATCTGAGAATATCCTCATCATCATTAAAAATCTGCTAGTTGTATACGTTGTCAAGGATGGACGGCCTTGCTTGTATCTCGACCTTAGAGATTCCTATAAAAGTAACATAATCGGGTCTTAATGCAATATTAGCAAGTAAATCAACTACTCTATTATGTCCTCTTTCCATCCAATCAATCCCAAAAGCATCAAACTACTCAATGGAATCCCATACAACATTCATGTATTGCTTTATTTTTTTATCCTTGTAGGCATACTTAGCTTTTACTTGGGATATCACAAGCTCAGCATCACCAATCACCATTAGCTTTCTTATTCCATTCTTCTCAGTGAGTCTCAATCCCAATAATAAGGCCTCGTATTCTACCACATTATTTGTACAAACAAAAGACAATGTAAGAGAGAACTTATAAGTATTTCTAGTAGGTGACACTAATAAAATTCTTGCACCATATCCCTCTTTGGAGCTTGCACCATCAAAGTACATTTTCCACAGTCCCTCTTTATCAGATACTATTGAAACTTCATTTTATATAGGTGCAGCACACCTCTCAATCTCTCTTGGTACTTATACTTTGAATTCACCAATATCAGTATCTATGAAAATAATTGTGTCATCTTTAGAAACATGCTCCAACATATGTGGTACCCTAGGCTCTCTCATTACTTGGAAATTATTACCATCAATGGGAAATGTGGCATAAGACATGTCACACTACATACTACCTCCCATAGATGCACTCCATTTTTGTGATGACAACATTCCATAGTTAGGTGGGATATCTACCACTACCAAACTCATTTTAAATTCTTTGTCAGGGTAGGTTTCCAACCTATAAGGAAGCTCATTTATCACACCTATAACAAGGACCTCTCTAGTATCCATGGCATAACACTTTCCATGAGGGCTATCAACCTTTAATCCTAGTGCATCCATGATTTTAACTGGCATGATATTGTTGGATGCAATAGAGTCAATGATACAATTCTTTATAAAATTTCCCCCAACCACTAGGGTAAGGAAAAATGGATCTATCTTATCAAGACAAGTATTTACAGAATTTCCTAGGAAAATATGGGGAATCTTAGTAATTACTCCCTCAACTTCTTTACCTTTCTTATCCTTTTCACTCAATTTGGGTGGAGTGAGCACCACTAAATAATTACAGGCTATAGCAACACCATTGATAAGGGTTATTTCCTTTTGTTTATGTTCCTCTATCCTCATCATTTCAAGAAAAGGCATAGATACTTTAACTTGACTAAGTAAGTGAAACATATCAACAAGAGTATACTTGGGAAGTTTGATTGAGGACATAACTTGTTCATTTCTATTATCTTTTTGTTTATTTTTTATTGCCTCAGCCTTGTGTTTAGCATCCTTCCTTATGGCTTCATGAGCTTGCTTTTGTGTCTTTAATTTCTCAATAGGGGGTTTGTGTCCTTGAATATCTTTTGGCTTTTTTGCTCTCTTGGTCCAAATTTTATCTCCCCTACCTTCTTTAGCTTTTACTACTAATTTTTCATCAGGTTCATGTTTTTTACCCTTGGTGTTATGTTCCTTGATGAATAGACCAATAGGACTACCTTGTTCACCTCCAATGGTTCTATTCCTCAAATGATAGGAACTTCTTGCTTGGGTAGCTAAGAATGCAGTGTATTTTGCAATCTCCTCTTCTGAGGGTCTTCTCAATGAAACACCATCTCCAATCACCTCCAAGTTGTAAGCCTCAACATAACTATTGGCATCCTCATCAAAAATAATTTTCTGATGATATGAATTTGAAACTTTCCTTTGATTATCTACATCCACTTCATAAGAACCTTCATCAAAAGAGCACTCATTGCAGGAAACATCAGAATATCCCATAATCATAAGTACATCACCATCCTCTTGATCTTGTTGATCATGATCTTTGGGTATGTCACCCTCTTCTTTAACCATTTATGCTATTGCACATTGTTGCAAGGAATGTGGCATTTGGAAATTCATACACCAAGGAGTATCCTCAACAAAATTCCTTGAATTCTTTTGTAGAGGGTCTGGAGGAACTTTATTTTGGGTGTTTCTCTGATTATTTAGGATAGGCTTCCCATTATACCAATTGGTATTATATGGGTGGTATTTCATTCCTATGATAATGTTTAGGTTGAACCTTCTCTTGTTTCACAATCTTATCATTGATGGTTTTCATAAAACTATCAAGATTTTCCTCAATGGTTCCCCCTTTAGCACCTAAACTCTTGTCTTCCTTTTTTGAACTTTTGTAGAGTTTTGGATCATCTCTTCTGCCAACTTTACCAGTTGATCTGCTAATATTTTCAATATGCTCTGCAATTTTAAAGGCTTCCCTTAATGATTGAGGATGCTTATCTAGCAAGCGGTAACTCATTTTTGCATCAAAATCATTGTAGTAATTTACCATACACACATGATCATTTAGTTGTAGATGAGGAGGCAATGTTTTCCTAGCCTTCTAGAGCCTTGTGTTGAACTCAACAATATATTTGTTGGATCCTTTAACAATATTATTAAATTGATTCAACAGAAAGCTTGAATCGGCCTTGTCAACATATTGTTGTCTAAAAACCCTTTTGAATTCCTCCCAAGAGCCTATGCTCTCAGCAGACAAACTTCTATACCACTTTCATGCATCCTCAATAAGAGACTACATGAACAACTTCATCATAACATCTTCTGCCTCTACCTCAAAATCATCCATAACATTAGCGAATTATTTGAGATGGTCTTCACCACTCAAGGTATTATTTCCAAATAATTTGATGAGAGCAAGCCTGAAATCTTTAGGGAATGGATTAGGGTAACCAGGGATTCTAGTGAAACACAATTGTTGGTATCTATCTACTTGGAGTGGCCTCCTAGTACATTGATCCCTATGCTCATCTTTGTGCTCCTCATCTTTCTTGTTGTCATAGCTGATACTATCTTTACCCTTTCTTATTGCCCTCATCATCTTCAAAATAAGAATTATCATTCTTATTTTTTCCTCCACCACCACCTCCTTGATCTTCACCACCCCCTCCACTAGGAGTATGCTCATCAGACTTCTTCTTTTGTGACTCACTATTGGTATGTCCAGAGCTTGAAGCCTCTGGAGTATGTGTGGAAATTTTAAGGAATGCAATCTTCCTAGCCATTTCTACATTAGAAGCTATTTTTTTAGCTTTCTTCAAATCTTCTCGCAACTTTTCACTCTCCAATTGCAACTTTAATATCTTAGTACCTAGAGGTGCAGTAGATGGGGTTGGGTCAATTTTGGCCTTATGTGTGGGGATTTTAGTAGATGAGGTATCAGTGTTGGTATTGGTATTGAATATAGTTTTCTTGGGTTGGTCAACATGTCTCTTCCCATGATCTACAAATGATGTCTTCTTAGTACTAATAGGAGGGTTTGAGGTCCTAGTAGTTGAGACAGATGTGTAGCTATCAATAGTTGAGGTTCCCATTGAGACTGTTGCTTTAGAAATATCATTGGTCATCTTAGAGGAAAATTTAAAAATATTTTCCTCAAAAGTCTTACATCGTGCAACATCTTCTCTCATTTTTTCCAAATTTTTCCTTCTAGCATCTCTCTCAAGTTGCTTAGCTCTAATCCTATCTTCCTTCTCTTTTAATTCCTTCATTATTTTTTCTTCTTGTTCTTGAAGCCTTAGCTCTTCCTCCTCTATAGCTTTCATTTCATTATCTATGTCTTCCTCATTTCCTATAACATCCCCATGCTCACTTGGGGTGGGAGTAAAGTAGGCCTGGTCAATAGGGTCTTCCTCAAGAGAATAGTGGACTAGCTCATCAAAAGATTTACCTCATGGCTTAAAATTATTTCCATTAAAAATGAAGCCAAGTCCAGGAGTTGTAGGATCAGAGAACTTATTATTCTTTTCCCAAAACTCCCACCTATCTTCCTCTCTTGAAATATTTAGCTCATTGCCAAACACTTGTTCCACCGAAAAACTTCCCCAGTCTATGTTAGACCCTTGAACTTCATGTCCTTCATGGATATTAGCACTACTTATATCAATATTGAAAGTAGGAGATACATAAGGAGGGGAATTGGCATGCTTACTTGATTTAGAATGCTTCCCGACCCATTCAAGTTTCTTTTCTTTTGTAGGTTCAGATTCTTCCTTTTGCGTAGGGTGCTTCTTTGTATAACTTTTGGTCTTCCTCATAATGTTGAGTACTGCAAAATATTTCTTCTTATCTTCCCTTTGAGAATCAATCTTTACACTGGTATTAGAGAACTCAGAGTCACCAACCAGAATACTGGGAAATAAAAAGTGATTGCACTTTGATTTTGTACTTGTTAGTTCATAAAAGACTTTAAAAATTACTCGACAGAAAGTGGCAGAATGGAATAACACTTGATGCATAAGACTTAGTATGATGGGACCAATTCAACATAATTAAAACCAATTATTCTTCAAATAGTAAAGAATATCACAACTAACAATTGACTCTGACTGTACCAGATCCGAACTAGATACTTTGGACTTAGCTAGTTCCTAGCAAAGTTGCCAATTTGTTGGTTATTTTTTAAGAACCAAACTAATCTCCAAAAAATACCTATGGAATTTTCCATTTCCAATTATTAGTATTTCTAAAGGGATTGGCCAACGAACAAATAGAAGCTGCAAGACTTCTATTCCTACTCTTTGGGCTCTGTGAGACCTATGAGGGTGATCCCACGATGTATATTCAAACACTTCACATAATTTAATCAAATAAATTTTCAATAATAGATATCTCTCATAAAACCAATCAATAATATGCATCAAATAAGTTGGCAGCTTATTAATTAATATCATATATATTGCACATGAGAAGATGAAAATTTAACACATAACAACAACATTAGTATCCACTTGAAAGTTTATTATTTAAAATTTGAGTAGCTAATGAATCAACACCGAAAAATGAACCATAAATACTCTACATGAACTAGTACTTTTATTCCAAGCACAGAGTCAATATCATTCTATGTGACCTGATAGCAATTTAAATAATAGCACCTATAACCTCAAGAAACCTTGCATTACAACATTTCTCTATGACATTCATGATTATTACTACTTATAACCATCCTAGCACCCAGTTCATATAAGTTATTAATCTCACCCAAGCATTTACATCAATTCATTGAATCAATAAGAAAGCATGAAATTAAACATCTACCATGAAATGATAGAGACAAACGAAAGAAATCTTGGATTGCATTCACTCATAACTTATAGAATGCATACAAGGAGAGACAATAGCCATGAAACTGATATTACTTTGTATTATCAATGCTATATTTCTATCAAAATTACATGCATAAACATGAACTCCAAAAGAAACTTAAAAGAAAAACTATAAAACTTGCTTCGTATTGTCTTGACAATTTCACGGTGTTAACTCAAAATTTTCAACTAACTCCTAGTTTTGGCCCTGAATTCCTTCTTATAGAGACAAAGGAGAAAAACAAGCCTCAGTCTAGAAAGCACACATGTCAAGATTTCATTGGACCGTTGCAACAATATTCTATTTTTAGTTACACTCGAGTCTTCAGGTGAAGCAAATAAAAATGAGGCACAATTGACCTCAGCTCATTGTAGAAAATAGGTTCCACCTCAAAAGACATCATTAGTTTGTTACAACAGTTTCAAGATATTCTCCATGCGCTCAAAAATGCTAACCGTGGGAAAGCCAAAACAACAAAACTTACAAAGCAAGACAACGAAAGCATAAAAAATTCAAAATTCACTTATTCACATTAGCACCACGTGCTATCCATTTCAAACTGGGGAGAGAATAATATTTTACCATGTTATATCAAAAGCATAATCTGTACTATATCCAGGCTATGTATTATTCTTCTCCCATCCATTAT
>VDFB02205142.1:0-19360 GCA_007258455.2 Sequoia sempervirens | reverse complement strand
ATTACAATTTTAATTTATCTTGGCTTGTAATTTGATTACATGTAATTACAATTTATGCTTTTACATGTAATTTGTCCAAAAGGAACAAAACTGAAAATTAAATAACACTTCAATTATTTCCATGGCTATCTTTGAAACATTGGAATTTATGAATGGAATTTTGTAGTTCATCAGGATTTGGTCCTTGAGTGTTCTTGGCAACAACAACTCTCTTGATGATGGTGTCAAAACATCTGATGATTGACAATCAATGCTCTTCCAATGCAATTTGTATCTTATTAAGAAATGCATGATGATCTACAAATCTGTTGATGGATTGTACGGTGAAGGTTTCAGCTTCTAGCTCCTGATGAAATTTTGCTGTTAATGCTGAAAATATAGTATCTTCAAGAAGTACTTCACCATTTTGATCTTCTAGTTTGCAAGATTCCTTTTCAAAGCTTGAAATGATATCCTGTTCTACTTCAACCACTATTTCTTGAGCAGCCTGTATATCTGAAATGAGCTCTTTGAATACCAATGTTTTGTTTAACAAGAGCTCTTCAGTCTCAATATACATTTCTCTGTTTGGTATTACTGCATTGGCACATAAGATTTCCATATGTTCTCCATTCAACGTATACCAACTTTTCAAATCTCTTTCCATAGATTCCAAGCTTTGTTTGAAAGTGTCAGAAGCTTGGTGTAGTTTCAATTTTACTATCTTTACATTAGTCATCACATCAAGGCCCTTTTTAATCACTTGAGTACTTTGATTTATCAATTGATCAACCCAAGAATCAATTACCCTTGCTTTTTGTCCAACCTTTTCAATTTGTTTAATGGATTCTTCAGAAATAGAGGAAGACAATGAATCAACCATCTCTAAAGATTTGGTAATCTTTTGAATTACCAAAATAAGTTGTGCATTCTCCTCTTTCAGTTTTTCTTTCTTAGCCAAGAGTTCATTATAACTATGTGCCAAGACTGTTACTGAACTTTGGGCATCTTGCATCATGCTAGCATGTGTTTGTTTACCTAAATCCACCCTGGTGAATTTGTAGTCAGACACTTGCATCTCTTCTGGTGACTTGTCTGCAAGAGGTTCAACTATTTCTGCATACTTCATCTTATTGCTGTCCACAACCACCCGTGAAACCATTTTGGCTTTCTTTGCAACCTTTGGCTTAGATTTCTTCAACTGCTTGAAATCAAATACATCAGGAGAGATTGCTTGTTTCTTTCTCTTTAAAGTGACTGAACTTAACCATGGAGGAAGATCCAATGTATTTGCATTTGAAACAACAACCGCGGTTTGTGTAGAAACAAATTCATTATGTACCATAGTTGTTACCCTAGGAGATGTCTCGGTTTGAATTGCAACAAGAGTTTGTTCAGATGGCGTATTGTGATCAATATTATCCATAAAGCAATCAAAACTTGCAGCTGATGTATCTATCTCTGGAAGTGTCATCTGTGATGTCATTGGATACATCGGATTGGCATCAAAAACATTCTCCAAATTATCATGCATGTTCTCCATAGGAGTGGTCAATGCGGATGAAGTTGAAGTATGAAGAGCAACTTCCGTAGGAGCAATAGAAGAAACAAAAACCGTTGAGAAAGAATCAACATCACTATCAATTTGAGACATAGGAGACAATATTGATACTGGTGCAACATCGATATGTGGAGACATCATACTTAGAACAGTAGGAGATTCAAGAACATCTCCCTCTTGTTGATCAATGATTTGGATCTGCGTTTCTTTAACTTCCTTCCCTTTTAATGTTGTTTTCTCCAAAGGTTTTTCCACAACACGGCTGACTTTTAACTTAATTCTGGTTCCTGAAGAAGAAGCACCTTCCTTAGATTTGTCTCTAACTTCTGATTTCAGTCCAACAGGTCCAGCTGAATCATCATCATCACTAACTCTGATTTTTATGGTTTTGACACCTATACTCTTAAGCCAAGAATTAGTATTTGCCAAAACTGATTGGAATCTGTTAAAGATAGAACTAGATTCCTTATGAGACCACTGTATTGCTGGAATAGAAGCGTCAACAATTCTTTGTTCTTCATACTCTGGATCTAAAATCAGTCCATCATCAATCACTCCTTCTGGGATCAAGGTCAGATTAAGATCAATAATTTGTTCAATTGTGAGCCTGCAATAATCCATTCTACGGATGTCCTTCTCTGTTTGAAGATCTACCCAAATATCTTCAAGGCGATGTACATGTGTGAAAGCTCTTTTTATCTTGTCTTTCATTCCTCTGTAGTAAAAATCCGTTCTTGCCTTGAATCTTTTTAATTTGATCTCTTGGATTTCAGTTTCCATTGCCTTTGCTTTTGAAGTAGTTGTCAAAGAGTATCTCCCGATCTGCAATGGATTATGAGAAGAGATTCTTACTCCAACTTTATGTTGTACAGCTTGTTGTGCATGTACTGTCATCAACTGCCTTGCAAGCTCCATTAAAATGATTTTATCTATTGGATATCTTGGAAGCATGTACGGCTGATCTTCAAAATAGCCAACTCTCATATAGGTGAAAGTGGGAAACTAGAGAAAGAGACAACCATATTCATTCACCTTTTTCCAAGCAGCCTCAGATACTCTATTGTTTTGTAAGGTCTTGTCAAATAGACACATGAAATGACCAAAGAATGCATCTTGGACTCTTCTATAATGAATTCTGCTTGGTCTCAAAGGTAGCTGATCATAATACTCCCAAACTGGAACTAGTGATCTATCTCCTTTGGTAGAAAGGCCTGGAAATTGTCTCAATGAAGCTGCTATGTAGACCAAATAGGAGTTCATGTAGAATGTGAGCATAGTGGGAACTTGTGCAAGCTGCTCACATAAACTATCGCTGATTATCTCACCCCAAAAGATTGGGTGTTGCGCCTTCCTTATCACCACCATGAACTTGTACATCCACTTCTCAAAAACATTAGAAAATTTCAATCCCATTATCCTGCTCAAGAGTGTGATTATATCATTGATCTCTTCTTTGAATTCAGATCGGTATAGCTTAGGCCACCAAGACACACAAGTTCGACGCTTCAGAAGCCATTTAGTATTGATATGTTGTATACAATCTGCTTTCTTTTGTTCATAGTGATCAAGAGCACTCTTTATTGAGATGTCTGAATATATTGACGCATCTGGAACCTTGAAAATCCTATTAATGGTTTCTGGATCAAGCCTAATGACCACATTACCATCATCATCCCTAATAGTTTTGGATTCTCTATCAAAGCGAGCTGCGCATGCAAGGACAGACTCTGGTTCTAGGGCAGCAACAGGAAAAAAAGAAACTAGATGGATGTGACTTCTCAGCAATAACTGCATATCATGAGAAGTTGATTTTTTTCTATTCCCCTTTGAAACTCTCATTGTTAGAAAATTGTCATTGATGTCAAACAAAGAGCTGCGGCAATCGAGCTTGATCAAAGCATAAATAACATCGTGATCGAAGAAATATACATGTTTCTGGGCTTGAAGTTAGCAAACAACAACTGAGAAGTATCTTGGAGCTTTGGTACGATTTTGGTTTGTACGTGATTTTGAGAAGTTAGCTTGGAAAACCTGGTGGAGTATAGACGACGTCAAGCAGTATTTAATGAGTCCAAGATGGAGATTATTTCCAGATTGTTAAGATTAAAATTAATATACATTCAAAAGAGGTCACGGATTCAATCCTCTTAGAGAAAACAAAAGATTGCTACAGACAGAGTAATGTAGTATCAAAAGATTTGAAAATCGAATGATATTTGAAGATTAATTTCAGCATTCAAACTTACATTTGAAGAACTCGGATGATATTGTCTGGCTCGAATGTCTGATACAGATGGCTAAAATTCGACTAAACTATAGTTGATATATTCAGTTTTGTCTAAAAACACTCGCTCTTTGATCAAGGTGGATAAAAATATAAAGAACGAACTTAAGCAAGTATAACGATTTGATACATAAAACATATCTGTTTGAATGTCCAATTCTTTGATCACAAGATATGTTTGAAAGGGGCTTACACAAGGTGTCTTCAATACAGCCAAGTCCGATTATATTTTTGAGAGACATATTGACTAATGCGAATAAGTTAATGCAATAAAAATCAGTCAGCAAAAGAATCGAATTAAAAAACGTATTTGTTAAGGTAACATAATACGTCTTTGTTAAATCAACAAATCGCTGCCCAGCTGATGCAATTGAAAAGACGTCTTCACTCATGACATTTGGATAAAGAATTGCGGTGGTCTGAAAAAGCTGCATCCAAATAACACGTCTTACTGAAGGGGTCGAGTCTCTTTAAAGTGTTGTATTCTTCCATTTGAAGGCTGAATCGATACATATCACACATTAAATTGACAATATTAAAGTATTGAAAGGAAGATAAACTCAGAAAATCGATTTTGTTATGAAGAGGCAGATCAATAAGTACAAAAACAGATGTGATCTTTTGTGAAGAGGTGTGCAACCATTGAACAGCATACATATGTGATATCCATACCAAAACTGCTGTGTGGTTGTGAAGTTCAAGAAGTCTACATCAGAAACCCATCTTCTTGTGTAGGCTGAGTGAGAGTTTGTCATCACTAAAGCAGATTGAAGGTGTGGGAGATTGCAGATCTGATTGAAGATAATTGCTTCATCCATCAAGTCAAGGTTTGGTGCCTTGCATTAGGGGTTAAGTCTCCTTGTAGGTTGGTGCCTACTAAAATTGTAGAGGTTTGGGTGTCCCTTGTAGATTGTATTCTACTAAATCATCTCCTTTGTAAATTGAGCAAAAGTTGCTTACCCTTAAAAAATTTATTTCAATAAAGCTGGATCAACTTGTGTAAACTTGGGTCATGAAAGTTGATTGCAATAAAGTTTTGGAAAGATTAAGAATTGAAAATTTGTGTTGATTTACTGATTCACCCTCTCAAGAATCTTTGTGCTCTTCAAGACATATCAACATGCCCATCTCCGTGGTCTCCATTTTTCTGATGTTTGAGACCACATGAGATGGAGGAATCTCATTTGATAATTATCATACTTGTACTTCATCTTTCCGTTTTGTGGAGACGCCGTTCCTTCCGTCATCAACAAGAACTGGGTATATGAAAATTCCATAAAGTTAAGATATCATCAACATTAACACGTAGACATGGTGGCTAAGATTCTAACTCGTGAGTGGTGTTTTTGCTGTATGAGGCAAAAAATGAGCATTATAACTCATTTCGATCTTGGAAGGTTGATTGCAAGTGAAAGGGAATGTACTTTTCATGGTAAATGGAAAGAATACATCTTTGAAAACTACAAGTCAACTTTCAATTTGTACTGGTAAAATAAGCTCTCAAAAAGTCCGGAATTTTAGGCACTTATAAATACGGATTTTGAAGGTCGGCTATGAAAAGTGCATAATAGGGATTTTAATAGCCATTGCAAGTTTTATTTTCAAACTTTTCACTTGCTTTCTTGACTAAAACTTCCTACTTGTAATGTGTTGGCAAAAACCCGATTCAAGGGCAACATATTTTTTTTCGATAATGATAACGGGATGATGGAGGAATGTGAATGTAATGAAATGGAATGAAGGGAAAATGTAAATGAAATGGAATGAAAACGCGCTTTGGTGAATGACGTGTTTATGCTATGAATATAAGGGAAAAATGGATGGCGTATGGAAAGGAAAGAGAGGCGTTTTGGAAGAAAATAGAATGGAAATGCATGTGAATGGAATAAATCACGTTTTCAACTAATGGCAGTAAAAAAACGCGTTTTTAGGTGAAGGCATTTTGGTGAATGGTAAGTAATGAAAAGTGCATGGCATTTACAAATGATGAATGACGTTATTTACTGAAATGGAGGCGTTTTTAAATGGAAGGCAGTAAAACGCGTTTTTGTGAAGGAAAGAAAGGCGTATGGAATGAGAAGAATGACGTTTTTCATGAAAGATGGAGGCGTTTTTAATAAGAAATGGAGAAACGTTTTGAATGGGGGTGAATGAAAGGCTATGAAAACGCATTTTTGTGAGATGGAAAGGTGATTTCACAAAAACATTTTTATTATTGGATAAATTTCAAACATGAAACAATGACGCCTTGAAATCATGAAACAAACATACTAAAATAACAAAGAAAACCATGAAAGAAAAGCGAACATACCTGCAATAAGAGATTGCAAACTAAAAAGAAAAGGAAACCCTAGATGCCTTGCAAAAACGCAGTCAAAGAAGTTTGAATGATTTGTCACAGTTGGAGGCTCTTTTATTGCAGCTAAACACTTTGCTTCATTAAGGCATTTTGCTTAAAAGAGTCTAAACTTTGCTAAAATGATGTCAAATTACAGTTTTTGGGCAAGTCAAGCATGGACTTAGGTCAGTGTTATGTCAGTTAAAAGCAGCTGTTGAGCAGTACCTGTTGATCAGAACCTGAATCGGGGACTCAGAACGAGGTATTTCACGATGGAGGAGCATTTCACAACGAGAATTATGCCTTTGCATGGTCATTTCAGTGACCAAGACAAAGATTTCAGTGATCAATTTATGAAAATTTCTCAGGCAAAAGAAAAATTGCGCCCCTGTAGCCCAAGGGCGCCCTTATCTTTGAAGGCCCAAATTTTGTGACATGTGCTCATAAACACTGTCAATCTCTTCGGAATTACCCCAGTTATCCGATAAGCTGTCCTGCAAGGTTATCCAAGGTTTGTAGCTCCGGTAACTGACATCAGAAGTTGAGGATTCTAGAGGTTGCAGATTGCGAAAATGATCAGTTCACAAGCTTTTGCGCCCCTGTAGCTCAGGGGCGCCCTCTTTAATGGAGGTTCAGATTCTGTTATTCTTGATTATTCATATATCTAATCTTTTCACGACTAGTCTGGTTATCCGACGAGCTATCGAATGCAAACATCCGAGACCCAGAGCTCCGGCAGTCAGGGCTAGAAGATGAGATTACAAGGAGACTTCATATCACAAAAATTTCTCAAATGGTGAAATTGCGCCCCTGTAGCTCAGGGGCGCCCTTCAAAATGACCCTTGAGATGATTGAAATTGCAGATGCGGTCTTCCTGACATCTGTGCTACTCTAGTCCGGTTTCGCAACGCACCAGTCAGTCTGTCAATCCGATATTCTGAAAGATCGTGGCAGAGATTCTACTAGGCACGTTAATCAGAGGGTGGAGAAACATGAAATATTCACTATAGCCTCTATAGGCCAGGGGCGCCCAGCCTTTAGGCCTGTCAAATGGTGTTATTTTCTTTCGCAGTCTTCAGGGGACTTGTGTGCAATTACTCCAGCGATCCAACGAACCCAACCGTCAGCGTCCGGGATTTGGCAAACGCTCGTACGTGAGGTCTTTACAAAATACTGAAAAATGAAGACAGCTCAAAAAATGGCCAAGTCTGGTCGTATATTCCATCTTGGGAAAGGCACCTTTCTTTTTGAGGTCTTAGAAGCAGTTTTCTCACTTCGTCGCCTCCAGAGACATCTCTTGTAGGTTCTTCTGGCTATGCGTTGAGACAAACGGTGCTCGAATCAGGTCACCCCAACTCTCGATATCAGAGGTCAAAGTAGGGCATCTGGTTGAGAGTTGTACTTTTGTCAAAATGGTGTTTGAGCCTTTTCAGGCCAGGGGCGCCCTTACTTTTGGGCTCCTTAATGCAGCTTTCAAATGCCTTGCATAAATTCGTTGGATGCGCACTACTTCCATTCACGTAGTGAGCCTACCATCTAGTCAGCAGGGTTCACCGTTCGTCGTCAGTAGCATTTTCAAGCATTAGATGGCAGAATGGAGAAATGGCCAAGTCTGGTGACTGAAAATCAATTTAATCAAAGGCGCCTAAATCTTTGAGGTGTTAAATGATGGATTTTGTAGTTCCAGGTCCCAACAGACATTTGATCCTTGCTTTACAGGCTTCGCAATGGATATCTCAGTATGATCACAGCCTCACCCGATCAGCCAGAAATCAGTGCTGAATATGGTCAGTTGTAACTTTGCGGTTAGCTACAAAGTAGGAAGTTAATAAAAAACGTAATATCTTGAGCAAATGGATGCCTATGAGGTCAAATGAGGACTTTTCGAGATCAGTAAAGGTTTCTGAATCCGTCCAAGTGCTTTACGTGGTTTGTCAACTGAATAAAATAATATTTAATATTTATTTTGCATGCTAAGGCATTAAATGGCGATTTTCTTCAATAATTTATTATTGGCGCCTTTTTAATGATGAAACTCAAATTCTCATGTAAGGGCAAGATGAATATTTTTATTATTATTTTAATCCGGAACTCCGAGTTAGTCACAGTTCAACTGAAGGGGGTCCAATCAGAGCATTCTTTTCAAAGTCTGGGTTTTATTCTTGCAGTCATGCTTTTATGGTGCGATTTTGCTCTGTTTGTGCAAGCATGGCGTCCATCATTTCACTCATCCAGCTTGAGCAGAGGTGAATTCTTTTAAGAGTTGGGCGAATTTTCATCAGCAATCAATGGCGAAGGCATCAAAAACATTCTTTTGCAGGTACAAGTCTAGATCCATTAGCAAAATTCAAGGCAGAGTGGCGATTTTAGCTCATTCTTCTATCTTAAATTCTTCTATTTCTCGTCTTAAATTGTTTCGCATGTTTGAAGAACTGGCGAATTTTGGCAAAACAAATCATCTGGGTTGATTCAGAATAGCTTCCTCTAGAAAACCCATGTGCCAGAATTTTTCAGGAAAATTTACTCCAGAGCATCAGTTCTCGAGGTTCCAATTTTCTCAACTGAAAATTCCTTGCATGGTCGAGTAGAAGTCAAATTTTCGTGATTTCTGATGTTTAGGGTTGTCTTAGAATCTTTTTCTGGACAAAACCCATATCTCAGATTTTTCCGTGAAAATTGCCCTTCAATAGGCTATTTTTAGCCTCAGCGGGCTATTTTTAGCTTTCCAGAAAAGTTATCAGAATATAGTCGTGTTCACAGTCAACAGGCGAGTTTTTCAGAGTGCAGTACACGTAGATTGAATTCAAGACCAAATCGGTCTTAATTCATGATTTTATCAGAAAAGTTGAGACCGATTTGTATCAAGTGCATTCAGAGGGTTGACAGGCGTAGTCGCTCAAATCCATATGGTTGCATGCCTCGTATGGCCGATTGTCTTCCAAAGCCGGTTTAGAGGGTTGATACCATTGGAGTTTTGCGTGTGCAGCAAGTTCGTTTGCATTTCTCGCAACCAGAGTGTTCACGGTCAAACTTCGCAATTTCGTCATACAACACTCTTCCATAGAGAAAAGTGTGAAAAACGTAAGAAGCGTCAGAAGCATAAAGTTGTAAAAGAAACAGTGGCCATCACTTCAGTTACGGAGCCGCCAGAGTTACCAATCAGTGAAATGCTAGTTTGAGTGTGCAAAAATTGCCAAGATTGCTCAAGTTGCTGACAAGTAGTGAATTGTAACGACCTTTAGATGTTGATGCAGTTAACAATCTCGTTGAGGGATTGGTTGCTCGAGATCACGACCAATAGACTTCAGTTCCCACCTCTCAGGATAGACATTACACACAGGAGTTAAACTTGGTGTTATCTTTTCAAGTTAACTCGTTGTCTTATCTCATGCATATCTATTCTGAGATTAGCTTTATTCACTAGGAGTTGTATTTAGGGTTTACGTTAACTGATGGTAGTGTTCCAGTTAACTTGCTTTCAATAAGGACGTGCATGCTTGCACATTGTCCATTCTTAGATTAATTTCTACTGGTTAACTGATGGTAGTTTTCCAGTTAACCGTATAGTTTGCTTTATTAGGGTTTAGCAATAATCTTGTATGCATTGCAAGACTGTAGTTGACTCAAGGTGATTTTAGGGTTTCCTACACCTTTTGATGTCTATAAATAAGAGTTTTTGCTCATTTGTACATAACTTTTGTGTAATAGCATACATGTTGTGCCCACCTTGCCTGTAGTATTGCTATTATTGTATATGTTCAAGAACTTTTGCACAAGAGAGAAATATATGTTGTGCCTACCTTGCCTATAATATTGCTCGTTCTGTATCTGTTCATGAGTATTTACTATTATGATGAATTGTTATGCCACTTGGGTTTCATGCAATTATGATGATGAACTGTTGCTTTAGTTAGATATAGTGGCTAGTTTGATCGTAGATTGTATGCGTGTCTCGCCTATGCAATTTATTGTCCTAGTTGGCTATCCTTCATGTTATGTGTTCAATAAACTCGTTCAGATTGAGCTGATAGATGTTCCACCTTGCCTTCAAGTTGAGAATCTGTACTTGGTTATCATGTGATGTGTGTGAATAATAAACTTATTTAGATTGAGCTGATAGTTGTACCACCTTGCCTTCAAGTTGAGAATCTGTACTTGGTTTATCATATGTTGTTTCCAATAAGCTTATTCAGACAAGCAGATAGTTGTGCCACCTTGCCTTCACGTTGTGAGTCCGTACCCGGCTTATCGTCAAATAATCATTCCCACTCCGTTTCCTCATGCTTTGAATTCTTGAGGGGATTGGATAGTTAAGTTACTTAGTTTTGAGTGTTGTAGTTAAGTCTTGCGAAACCAGAAAATACATAACTGCAACGTATAGAGTTTTCTTAAACCGTGTACCTCTTACAACTGAGACAAGAAGACAGGATATAGTTTAGTTTATTTCCCTTTTCAAGTACTTTTGTCAAGCACAACGAGGGAGCTTCCCCTCCTAATTTGAAGAGCACTCATTGCGTAGTGTGCATAGCTGTCCGTACCACCTTGCACTCCAGAGGTGTTAGTTGTTACGCCAACAAAATGCGTTTTTGTGAAGGAAAGAAAGGCGTATGGAATGAGAAGAATGACATTTTTCATGAAAGATGGAGGTGTTTTTAATAAGAAATGGAGAAACGTTTTGAATGGGGGCGAATGAAAGGCTATGAAAACGCATTTTTGTGAGATGGAAATGTGATTTCACAAAAAAAAAATTATTATTGGATAAATTTCAAACATGAAACAATGACGCCTTGGAATCATGAAACAAACATACTAAAATAAGAAAGAAAACCATGAAAGAAAAGCGAACATACCTGCAATAAGAGATTGCAAACTAAAAAGAAAAGGAAACCCTAGACACCTTGCAAAAACGCAGTCAAAGAAGTTTGAATGATTTGTCACAGTTGGAGGCTCTTTTATTGCAGCTAAACATTTAAGAATCCACCATGAAAAAAGGAGGAGAAGCAAACTCAAATACAAACTGCCCTCTCTTCAATGGTGTCAGGATTTTTATGACTCAAAGCAAGCAATGAAATCGACCCCCTTGTAAAATCGGACTTTTTTGAGCATTTTACAAGTGACTTTAAGTCAGAACACTCAAATCGGGTTTCCCAAGACACTTTACAAGTTTATTTTCACTAAAAGACCCAAATCGGGCTTTTTTATGCATGTTGCAAGTTACTTTGTATTGAAATTGGGCTTTTGAAAGCATGTTGCGAGTTTATTCACATGCAATCGGACCTTTTTGAAGTGATTTCAAGTGACTTTATATTAAAATCGGGTTTTTCAAGACTCAAAACAAGTGAATTTAAAAGAAAAGACTTAAATAGGAACTTTTAAACTTCATTACAAGTAACTTTAAGTGAAATCGGGATTTTAAAGACAAATTACAAGTTCACTTTTTTAAAAAGTAACTTGTAAAGTGCTCTAAAAGTTCCTACACCTGTAAGTTACTTAAAAAGTTCCTACAAATGACTTAAAATGAAAAATTTAAAAACAAAAAGACATGCAATAGAGATAAAAAGTTCCTATTATTGACTTGCAATAAGGAATGAAATCTCCTACTTGTAGTGAAGACATAAAAACCCGAAATTGGCTAAAAATGTAAGGAAAATGACTCAAAATTTCATGAAAACGATCAAGAACGAAGAAAAATGGATATCCTAGGGGACCATGTATCTGAAACTGAAATTTTCCAATATCTGCACTTCGTAAAACGTTTCTTAGTAAAGAAAATTTCAATTTTATTTAAAATTTTAATAGGTTATCTCAATTTTTCTCAAGTTAAAAATCAAAGATAACAGGTATGATACATTACCAACTTCAGGTAATGAGTCCAAGTTTTACGATTGGAATCCAGGGGTTATTAGAGTGGTGCAGCAGAAGTCAGTAGGTGTTGAAGGACTTTCAATTTATCCATAGGTTCCAAGTATGATATCTGAGGTGTATCAGCACAGTGCTTGGAGTTGGCATGACAGGGATAATTTACAGAGTTGGGATCCAAGAATCTCATTGTTGGATGGTTGGTTTCATCGGTTGACAGGGAGTGACATTATCTTGGATTCCAGTTGCCTACAGAGGTTATGGATTAGCACATATTACAGGATCACTTGGGATCTAGGTGGTTGGTGGACAGCTGCTGTTGGTTTTTCATTTTGGCTCCAAGTGCTGTGGAAGTCGTGTTGGATTGGCATTTGCGGATTGCTTGAGGGAAAACAATCTTTGGGAAGGAAGGACTGTCATGTCCCCGAATTGGAGGAAATATTAAATTAATTATTTATAAATTTATTCCCATAAATTAATATCAAAAGGATGACTTTATATTTAATTGATTTAATAAAGTGACTAAATAAAATAATAAATCATAGTCACTTAAGAAATAAAATAATATTATTTCTAGAAGGTTCTTGAAAAGTCATTGAGAAATCTATTTAAGGAGTTGTTGGCTTAGCATTTGGGCATGCTTGATTTGCAATTCATTTCTCATTACCACTTTGGTAAGAAAGCTTGAATGCTTCGTTTGCTCGAGGGTTAGAAGACTCTAGAGTACTAGGTTTGGTTGTGGAAGATCAACCCTAGTTGGAGTTGTTGAGGAATCCATCCAGGGTTTCTACTTTGTGCTTCATTGAAGAGATTTTTCAATTGCAATAGTTGTTGTATTATTGCAATTCTGAATATTAAGCTGATTGGGTGCAATAGCTGATGTATTATTGCCCTAGTTGATTGAGTGCAGTAGTTAATTTATTAATGCATTCTTGTGTTGTAGCAGCTAAGATATTGTTACAACTTCACTTGATTTGTGGTAGCTGATGTATTGCTGCAAATCACACTTGAAAGAGGAGTTCACTGCTGGTTGATTCGATTTGGACAAACTTAGTGGTCTTTGACCAAGTTTGTAAAATTTGGAGAGGGATTGATATTTTAAGAAGATAAATTACAGATTTCTGTTAATTATTTTCAATCAAATAAAAAGGTTCAATTTTCTAAAAGAGACAAATTCTAGTCTTATCTTAAGTTAGATTAAAGACAAGACGATAGGGATTATTTGAGGTGCTGGAAAAAGTCAAAATTGGGAGAGACAAGTTCGAATAAAACAAAGAGCAGCAGTGGGAGAATATTCATATACCCAGCAATAAGACAAGAATCAATAATCAATGCTTGGAGGTAGAAATTAGGGGTCATAAAGTCTTGAAGCAGCAGCTAATCACAAAAGCAATCAGATTCTTATATCCCCTGGACGCAGCCATAAATATTTGCATTGATTTTATTTTATTTCTTGAAGAAATTTGTGGTCCCCTTGGCAGTTTTGGATGCAGCACTCTTGAGGACGAATTTATTACTGGGCAAAGAAGATATAATCTAATCGCTTTAAGGTGGACGTAATTGGGGAAGTCTCACATGAGACAAATGTGAAACGCCAGGCCAAAGTTCAAATCATGGAGACCAATAGTCTTCCATAGAAGGTTTGTGTGAATAACGGTTGCCAAGACATGCTAAAAAGTGACCCCAAGGGTCATACAGGCATCTTTTGATGAGATACTTAAAGTTAAGCCTCGTCATCTCATGACTCATAGCCTTGGCGTCAGTTGTTGACCTGCATTTGTAAATCCCCCTTTGTAATGGAAAAGAGGCAGTTGTCTTGCATTTGATGTGTAGATAGGAGTGAACTTCGTGCAACTTCCATAGAAATTCCATGAACACCACCTTATCCAATAGATAACGGGGTAACATGGCAGGATGACCTGAGTATCCATACACACGGATGTAGGTAAAAGTGGGGAACTAGATGAACCAATCTGCCCAATCTACCATCGCCGATTTGGATTTTGCTGAAATACGCATGTGTAACTCACAATCAAGATTCCTCACTGTGTACATTAGAATGCTTCATGCACCTGGTTGAAGTGACGTTCTGCTTGTGTGAATTCAAGCTGCGAGTAGTATTGATGCACCTTTTGTACACTTAGAATCCCCATAGTATTCAACACTCTAAACTGGCATTGGAAGGCTATCAAATACACAAGGTATGAACACGTGGAATTCCTGAGCAACCAAGAAACTGGTCATTTGTTTGTGGAGAATGCCGCTGATCAAAGAAGCCCAATCATAGTGTTCCTTACAATTGACAAGTTGAGCCATGATGTAATACATCCAAGGCTGAAACTTGTTGGCATCTGCTTGACCAATGACACGATTGAGAAGGGTGATCATAACTGCGTATTCATCTCTGAACTCTCCGCGACTCACATTCTTTGGCAAAGTACTTCTTTTATATTTGAGCCATCTCTTTGCCATTCTTCTCTGGAGTTTTTCCCTTTCATAATTGAACGCCTTCTTGCACTCCACCATGGAAATGACCAAATTATTTGTATTTGGAGGATTACCAAAGCACTTCACAATGTCTTTGGGCTTGAGACTGCATATCATTCGCCCATCCACTGATTGAATTTCTCGTGTAGTAGAGTTGTAATGCTTTACACAAGCCATTACAAACTCTATACACTGTGCTGTGATGGGAAATGAAGTTGCTTCTAGCAACCCAGATTCTTCAATGTTCTGAAGTGTGGTTTTGTCTATTTTTGAAGCATTCAAGTTAACCTCCAGATCCACTTGATACAAATCTATGTCAGTCGTTTTGATGAAATCATGAATCAAGACCGATTTGGTCTTGTATTCAGTTTGAGTGAATTGCATTCTGAAAAACTCGACTATTGACTATAAACACGGATATGTTCTGACAAATTTTTCCAGTGAGCTAAAAATAGCTTTTGATGAGGCTAAAAAAACCCTGTTGAGGGGGAATTTTTATGAAAAATTCCTAGACATAATGAGTGATAACAGCTGCTCATTAAATGTAAAGATTTTTTTGTTATGAGAGCTTCAAGATAGAATTCTTGTCATCTGTTTATTATGTGCTCCTGTATTTTTATTTTGGATGAGCTCATTCTTTATTAAAATCTATATCATTTGAAAGATGACATGTTTAAGTTCAGAAATGTCAAACCATTCTTTTCCTGCCAACTGTTTGATAAAATGCCTGTGAATTGAAATAGGAAATTTCACGAGTATTTTTAAGAAAAATTGTAGGGGACTTTACAATTGAAGGTTAAGGAACTTAGTTAAACATAAAACTTAACCTATTTCCAGCACCCCTACACTATATAAATTGCATTTTTTATTTCAACTGCAATTTAAGGCTGATCCTCTTTTGACTGATTGAACACCTCCATAAGTAAATGAAGTTCTATTTTGGAAAAATCACGACTGTTCTTGAAAAGGTGCCACTCTATATATATAGCTGTAGCCTTTTGACAAGAATCTGGCTTACCATCTGCTATAACAGGCATGTCTCTATATGGTTTTGCATACTTTTGACATTCTCTGTTGGTTTCCACTAATAGGCAAGCACAAAGACATACAAATACAGACTTCTCAAATTTCTAACATTTCATTCATAGTATCATACTAAGGCGTGCGCCTGGTAGCCTATGACTATGGAATGACATCTTTAGTGTGTAAAGTGAATTTGACCTTGTTGGGCATGTGCCAATATAGGCATTTGCATCCTTTGATATGAAATGTTTGTTTTTTCTTTGTATGGGTGCACACCTATGACTAGGTCTGCCAGTTTTGACTTCATCAACGTCTGATTCCCTCACTGTATGGCATGTTCTAAGGCATTATTAACTCAACTTCACTTTTCCTTTGAAAAAGAACTTGTTTATACAGCTAAACTATGTAACCATACATGTAATTTTGTGGATTCCAGACATCAAACTCATTGTTTTGTTCATACTTCATATGGCAAGTGCCTATGACTGTAACCTACAAAATTTTCCAAGTAAAAATGTAATGTCCCCTTTCTGGTGGAAGCACTTAAACCTAAATCTTGCATTCAAAGTGTTTCTCGAAGAGACATTAGAAACATTAGAAATCCATAAATTTCAGTGATAACATTCAGTTAGATCGAAGCTGATATAATTCTTTCATTCTTGTCAAAGGATTAGGCATTCCCTTCTCATTGCTCATTCTAACTGACTCTCGTCTAATATATTTCATATTGCATTAGGGTAAGTATTTAACATCCTTGAAGAAATCATTGATGGAATTCTATTATACCATTCATCACCATCATGAATGAATAGTCATTATGACTTATAAGGTTCCATAAATATTTCAAGCACCATTATTTGCACAATCTATATATATATAATCTAAATAAGTATATATTATCATTTCTAATTAACTCAATTTATAAATACAAATATATCTTTATTTTTATATGAATATGTATATAAGTATTCTATTTCAATATCATCATGTAAGTAATGCATATGTATTCTTCCCTATATCATTATTCATATATACATATATAATATTTGTCATATTATTCATTACCCAATTTATCTATATCCATGTATGTATAATTAAATAATCATCAACCCTTACCTGACGGTTGCACCAACATTTATCCGTCCAACATATTACTTACTGTTCTTCTTCCATCCTCCTCTCTATTCGATGCCTTTTGACTTAATCACCCCCATCTTCTAACATACCAAACGCTGCCTTGAAGAGGTAATCGTTGCCTCTTATTTAATAGACCGCATCCTTAAGGCAGTTGACGGGAACCCACTATAGACTGGGGTGGCTCAGAATGATTATCATCCCTTTGTCTTATTATATTATCGTCATCACCTTAAGCTACATATTTTTATATTCTCCATCTTTAGGAAAAGGTGGCACAAATATGATATTATTATGGTTATCGAAATGTCGGGTATGGGAGACATTGACCAGACACGAACTATTGAAGAGACTTAATTTTGCAATGGCTATTCACACTAATCCTTCCTTTCTTCAATTCAACGGATGATTCCATACTTCAGATATCGAGGGTAAATTAGTATGTACTATGGTTCAAGCCTCCATCTCCAGACTCAAGAATGACATCTCCCGACGATAACACTTAGCAAAGCACATAACAAAAATAGATACTCATGAGATTTCCGGTGGACGGGAAGACCAATCTAGCCTAGCGATATGGGTATATCTGCTTTTATACTTCCTGTTGATGTGATTTTTGTGACCGCACCAACACAGAATAAAGTCGCCAACAGCTACCCTATTCTCTCTTGATCAAAGTATCCAGCAGGCTAAGATTGCGAGAGAGTTCATGCGTTCAACTCCAAGGTTCCTTCAGTGCGAATAGTCTCAGTTGGCTCGATGTAATTTGTTGGTATTTCAAGGGGACTTACGGAATTGTTCAACAGCGGAGGAAGGGGTTTTCACAATTCGACAGATTTATCAATGAAGCACGGGTTTCCTATTCTAACCAGAAAGTACCGAATTTAAAATGGTTGCAGGGATAAGAAAGCTCTAATCTACTCTAAGGCGTGGGACATGGCAATCAATTCTCGCAGACTTCAACCAAGCCCCACTTTGCCTCACTTCGGACAGCTTCCACAAAACTGGTGCAATCTTCAGAGGAGTAGCTCAAGGTGTTCAGATCACAACTTAGCATGAAAATACCATCACAACGATGCATATAAACATACAAATCATGATTGAAGTTAAGTACACGATATTCCAGTTGACCACACAAGGCGTATTCACCATCAGTGAACACACTAGTGGTATGGATAGACGAAGTTTGCTCAAATTGAAGACCACATTCCACAATTACTAACATCTACTACTTGCTTGAAACAAAATCTATTTACTTTACTCTAAAATCCTACTTGAAGTAGAAGGACGAAGAAACCTCGCTAGCTACTCACAACAAAAGACGAGATCATCATCAACGAAAACTCTTTTTATTGAGAGAGTGTTCACAACAATTTCTTACAAAGTTTTCAAAGGAAAAATTTTCCTTCTTCTTCAAACTACGCTATCAATCTATACTAAACTACCTCTAAGCTATCACCTAGCTGTCTCTCTATTCTCTATGTTACACCCCGAATTCTATAGCTATTATTTCATAGGGCAAATTGATTGTAACAGATGAATCAATATGATGAATAAAACAAAGATGTTCTTGTTATCAATAATGGTGTTCTGTTTAAATGATGGTTTCATTTGATTGTTACTTCTATTGATTTAATTCTTGATTAAATGTTGCATACAATTATGGAATAATGTTATTCTAACTTGTGAGATGTTTTTACCTTGTTATGAGCATATGACTGTCGATGTCATGTCATGGTGTGCAGGTATGAAGACTGTTCCTCCGGACAGAGGAGAGACATCATTTGGGGAGGAACTTGGTCGGGTAAACAGTAACGATTACCAATTGAGCATACACACACGTCAGTATAGGCTCTAAGAAACCAAGTCAGTTATGTTGGTCTAGATAAGTCATCCTTAGGCTTTAGGAGTTATGTTTACTTCTTTATGCTTTGAAAGTGATGATTACTCATTTGCCTGACTTACTGTGCTTTGACCTTAATGTGGAAAACGTGAATGGATATATGTTAATAGGTCGAGTGAGTATGTGTATACATGTATATAATGTACACGTATCCATATGTATATACATGTCAATACATATGTATGCTCGGCAGATGGATATGCCCATACGTATGTGTCGACATGGTATACATACATTTACATGTACACTGCGTACAGTGATATATATATATATATATATATATATACCCACATTACCTATTGCCTGTGAATAATGATGTTTATAATAATAATTGACTGGAATTTACATATAATCATATTTACACGAATACGTATGCATGTATATTGAAAGTATGCTGATTGGCTCACAATATACATATGTAACAATTAATACGTATAAGTGTAAATATTTAAATATATAAATGTTTATATATTTAATAATATATACGTATATATTTATATTATAGTTTTACTTAAATATATATATGTATATATTTAAATATATTTAAATAGTAATCTTTAAATATATATATATACATATATATCGGAGTAAATAAATCTATAATAAAAATATATAAATATATATCTTAAATATATAAGAATATTTGAATTTAATATTATTACCTAAAGTGATTTAGGAAATCAATTTTATATTACCTTGGGTAATTTTGGAAATTGAATTTTAAAATACCTTGGTAAAATTGTAAAACGAATTTTACTTTGCATAGTAAAGTCTTATTTAAAGACTTTGTTG
>VDFB02205138.1:11680-66959 GCA_007258455.2 Sequoia sempervirens | reverse complement strand
AATGAGGGTTATGCTTAGTCATATATAGTATTTTAAGTCAGAAGGCATATTTTGTATTTGATGTTTTAGCTTCTAAACATAATGGACTTTAGTCATCTGTAACCTCTGGTTGTGATCCTATGTTACAGGCGGTAGATGGATTATATTGTGTTGGTGATAGCTGTTTTCCTGGGCAAGGGGTCATAGCTGTTACTTTCTCAGGAATTATGTGTGCACATCGAGTGGCTGCTGACATTGGTGAGCTCTTTTGGTTCATAATTGCATAGAGTTACCAATGATAAATTATGCTAAGACATCTTGGAAAAAATAAATAGACTAAATTATGTTTTCTCAGGATTGGAGAAAAGGTCGGAGATCTTAGACAAAGGTCTCCAACAAATGCTGCGGTGGTTTAGGACATTGGCTTAAAGAACTTTCCCAGTGGAACTTAGACTCACTTCAACTAAAATGTTCCATTCATGCCTTCTCTGCATGAGTAGGTTGGTTGTAATATTTATAGGTAGATATATAAAGCAATTTTTTTTTTACTGTGGCTGTATTTTATTGTCTCCTTGCTAAGTGAAGCATTTTAAGGATATGCTTCACTTGTTCAATCCTCTGCATTGCAGTTGCTTTAGGACCTTCATGATGCTTAAACATGAGTTATACCCCAAGTCAGTACAGTTAGGTGGGTTGTGACATTTTTGGGTAAATTTATAAAGAAAAAAATATTTTCACTGTGTGGTTGTATTCTACTCCTCAGCAAGTGAAGCATTTTGAGGACATGCTTCACTTGTTCGATCTTCTGCACGTTGCAGTTGATTTAGGAGGCTCATGAAGCTTAAACACAAATTTTATCTCAAGTCAGTACAGTTCAGTTATAGGTTGCTTTGGATGATAATGAAGCATTTGCGAGGAATTAGTGCTCCCCACAAAGTAGCTAGCTAATTTTTTGCATTTCTAATAATGTCAGATAGGTTTTGGATGGAGCTTGGCCTCAAAATCACATTTGAAAGGTGTTATCCATTAACAATGGGAGTGACTCCAATCTGAATTCCCTTAAAATTCATGGCCATCTCTAGCAAAAAATGTAAATCTCCACAACTTTTGTTATAACTTATGGGTGAATAAAACTTTGTATTTTTTGCATTTAAATATTTCTTTATGTTGTTTCTTCTTACCCTTCTTCATGTTGTCAAATAAATACAGCTATTTTGTATAGGATTGAATCTTATTTGAGGTATGAACTGAGTATTCACAATATCCGTCGATAAGAAAAGGTTTATATGGGCATGCAATGTTTGCAATAAGTTTTCCATAAAATACTTGATTTGTGGGGGAATATGGAGTCGCAATCTTTGTAATTGATGATTATTAAATACAACAGGGAAAATTGTATGATATGTGATCCTTCTTATTTCTGTTCAATAAAACGCTTCATTATAGATAATCACATATTGAAAATCGAAGAGTTAATTTATAATCTTTTGATGTAACACAGTTTATGATATAATTCATCTAATTGTACTTAATAAGATATACACAGATCAGATTTGAAGGTGATGCTCTTAGGGAATTTGTGAAACCATGCTGTAAGCTTTTTATCCCTGTGAAAGCAAAACATCATGAAATGACAATGACAACATATCAGCTTATGGCCATGGTGGATAGTTCCATACAAACAAGTAAAAGATAAAATAAAAATATATGATGCCTAAAACATGAGGGCCTAGTCTATAGAAAATGTAATTTCTGTTCACGATGATAATGATGATGACAAATTTAAATGTTTTATATAAAATTAGTCTGAGGACCTGTCAAAGTGTAAATATTGTCATTTACCCAATCTTGAATAATAACATAAGCTAATCTCTAACTATCTTTTTCCTACATGTTAAACTTTAAAATGAAAATTTCTGAAGTATTAAATACTACTACTACGAATCATAGTTGGAAAACTTGGACTGGCAAAAACTTGGCAAGCCCAAAAATTTTGACTCGACAGAAAACTCGACAACTTAAAAAACTACTTAAATTACTTTAGAAACACACTTTTTTTTGCAAAATTCATAGACAAGATGTACCCAATGAGTTCATAAATGAGTACAAAAGTGTTTTCTATTAAATTTGATTCATTTGAATACAAATTGAGTACAAAATCGCATCATCATGCAAAATCTTGATACAATAGTTACTTGACAACTATTATGAATTTATAATGATTGTCTTTGAAAATTATCATCATGATTCATAAATTGCATATTACAATATTTGACATCTTTCTCTATCCTAGTCTAGTGAAAACTTGGGGAGAATCAATGATATTATGATAGTGATAAAGATAATTGTCTAAGTTGTCAATTCCAGTCTCCACTCTCAAATCCCCTCATTGTAATCAAATTTCTTATATTAGAAAAGATCCAAATAACTAGTGGGGGTTTAGGAGTGGAGATCTCAATGGGGTCGAAGGGTGGTGCCCTTTGTGGGGTTTTGGTGGCAACGCCCCTAATGGGGTTGAGGGGTAGTGCTCATCGCGGGGTTTGGGGGCAATGCTCTAGTGGGGACAAGGGGTAGTGCTCCTCGCGGGGTCTGGAGGTAGTGCTACTAGCGTGCTCCTTGTCATAGTATAGGGTGGAGTCGAGGGGCAAAGCCCCTGCCACCAAGCACAAATTAAGGCCTTTGAAACCACACAAATCTTCATGATGCACACTATTTTCACAATTTTATCACTTAAGGGAGAAATTAGGTATTTGACACATTTTTATGAAGAATATGCTCTCCAAGTGCTATATGAGGAAGTGTGAGGGGCATTCATGCATTTATAAGACAAAAATGTGAGTTTTTTTGACTTTTTTCCATTTTTTGTGTTTCGCATTTTTAATGTATATGGCAAGTTTTTTGTCAAATTCGCCGAGTTTTTGACAAGTACTTGCCAAAAAATCGATGAGTACTTTCCAAAAACTTGGCAAATTTCTTTGGTTAGTAAATGGCGCTAAAACTCGCCATCGGTTTTACTTGGTGAGTACTCATTGTTTTGGTGAGTTTTCTGCAAGTATGCTATCTATGCTACTAGTCATGGTGTTTGTACTACATATTGACTTAAAAAGGACAAATGGTAGAGAAAAAAGTAGCAACAAATATTACAAGATACTAGAGGCAAGTAGCATTCCCAAGAAAATGTTATTCTTTCTACCATCAAGTTGGACGAGAGAAACACCATGCTTAGATAGGGCACAAATTATTGCATATGAAATTAGGGTGTTATATTGTGAGGTGGGGCTTTAGATTTCATCTATTGGGAAATTACTTAGATCATAGGGTCCGTCATGTTAGGTTTTGTACTAGTATTTATATGGTCAAGTGCTGCTTGTTTGCAAATGACAATACAAACCTTCAATATTTTGGTAAGCCTGGATTTCATTTTGAATGCTCCATGCTTGGAGCTTGGTGATGTATTAGAAGAAATCTTGGCTGATGATGTTTGTAATTTTGACGACCTGATTGTTGATTTCGATTGCACACTTGTGAGAATACTTGAGAATTAAAGAACCATTTTTAAAAGAAACTAGTAGATGTTATTTTCAAATCAATATTTTAATAAAAAAAATAATTACAACATTTCATAAAAAAACAATAAATCATGTGATAGGACATAGACACATCAAAAGATACGACTTAAATGTATAATTTAAACGTCGAAAACGTTCCTTATATAAACCTAACTGGTTGACTTTTGATATGAATGATGCAAGACAATTCCTATATGAACCCAACTGACTAGCTTTTGAGATCAATGATGCAAGATGATACAATTAATCGTCGTTCGACAGTTCTATTAGGAATTTGACTTGCATTGCACGAGTTAAACATGATTACCCTTTTCACAAATCTTTCCTTTGCTTTCCCTTCGTTGTAATTCCTTCTTTCTCCTACTCTCTTTAGCCTTTATATTGATAAGCTTGAAGAGTGGTTGAATTTGAAGGGTGGAGAAGGGGTCCCTTTAGGAGTGTACTGTAAACTTCTTTTATACGTAGACGATCTTATTTTGATTGCTAGATCTTTTCAAGGGTTGCAAGCACATTTGGCCGTGCTTGAGCATTTCTGCAAGGATGTTGGTATGCAAGTTAACATTAGTAAGACCAAGATTATGATATTCTCTAAGAAAAAGAATCAGTTCGACTTTTATTTCAAAGATAGTATCCTAGAGGAAGTAATGGAGTATAAATACTTGGGAATTGACTTCAACAAGCTATGCTAGGAAACTTGCAAAAGGAAAAGAACTTTGGGAGGTTGGAGAGCACTTTTTTCTCTTCAAAACATATGTAGAGAGGCAAAGTTATGGGATTAGAAAACTATTCTAATATTGTTTGGGTTGTTAGTTATACCGGTGGTCCTTTATGGTTGTGAAATTTGGGCTAGTAGTACTTTTGACATCAAGTGGGTACGGGTAGAGAGAATTCAAAAGCGTTTGATCACAAGTAAACTCAAAATAAAAGCTTCGCTTCCCTATGAAATACTTCTTGCTAAAACAAGGGCAATTCCTATTGAGGCCATCGCTATGGTGAGTCTTTTGAGATATTTGAAAAAGGTTGAGTAGATGGAAGCTCATCGGTGGCCAAGTGTTGTTTTTAGAGATGTCTTAAGTGAAAGAAAGAAGGCATGGATGAAACAAAATTGTAAGTGGATGAACAAGTGGAACATTCACTTGAATGAGTGTTCTAATAATAGTAAAGAATTAAAGTTGTATGTGGTTGAAATTTTTTGTGAGATTATGTTGGCAAGGGCAGTTGGGAGAAAGAAAAAGTATTATGTAGAAGCATTTAATCCCAACATGGGCCATCAACAAAAGGCATATATAGAGGCCAATATTTAGTGGAGGTCAAAGATTCTCATAGTGCAATTGAGGACTAACTCACATCGTCTTCGGTGTGAAATAAGGAGGTGGAAAAGGCCGAAAGAAATTTAGGAAGAGAGGTTTTGTATCTTTTGTGCAATAGGGTAGGTGGAAATAGAAAATCATTTTATCTTAGATTGTAAAGCTTACAACGACATCAGAGAAAGCTACATAAGTGGGTTAATAGTAGCAAATTTTCAAGATTTATTCAACATGGAATGGATGGACAGAATGAGAGAGCTCATTATCAAACTAAGCTACAGGAAAACAACACTTCACAACGCTAAAATTGCAGGGGTTATTGTCCCATAGGCTTTTGTCTGGCCTCATGGACATTACAAGTCTTCTATTCTATTATATTCTTACTCTCCCAATTTTATCTGTGAAATGGGTCATTGTATTGCAGTTTTGTGAGGGATGATTTAATATTAGTTTTTATTTTTATTTTTCATCATTGTTAACACAATGCTCTACATAATAGATAATTTCCACAAATGTGTTTAGAAAGCAAACCCTTGCAATTCACTCAAGTGCTTCTACTTTGCTTTCATCATTTGCAAGAAATAACAGATTATTTAGTGCTATTAAAAAAACCCTAAATTGTAGATTCACAAATCGTGGGAAAAGAGCAATATCTTTTAAAATGCCAGAATCATTAAATTGCAATAAGTCGTGAGGAAGTAATATATGGATTTCTATATTTATTTTGCCTACTATTCATGTAAAAAATGGCAGAATCGTTAAATCCCAAGGAAGTTTGAAAAATCGGGATATGTACTTCACTAGCAATTGCACCTATGTGTGTAATGGGTGGGTACGCCGACGATTTGTGGAAGGTATAAGAGGGATAAATGTGGTATAGTAAGGAGAATTTTAAAACATAGAATTGAATTTATTTTTCATTTTGCAGATGAATTGAATGCATACTATTTGTTAATAAAAGGGAAACAATTTGTTTAACACTGCTCACTTTAGCTTCATTCAAGAAAAGCATATATATGTTCTCCTTCCTATCTTAACATCTTCTGATAAAGAAACCCCAGATTACAATATAGAACCATCATCTTAATAGTCTTGGTACCACAAGTCCTCTTAAATGGGCTACTATGTTTATGACCCTCTCATTTCCAAAACACGAGAACAGTATAGGCATAATTAATTAAAGGTAATAATTAAAATTTGGAATATTAAGTTAGCATAAACAAAATAAATAATAACTAAATAGTTTTTGCAAAAGGTAATAGTTGGGTTCTATTACTATTGTAATAATAACTGCACACATTAGGAAGGCAATAGAAAGCTTCACATCTTTCACTGCACATTGTTGCTTAGCAAAATACATCATTCGCCATACATGGAGTCATCCGTTGACTATACTGATCATCATGTAGATTCAATAGATTTTTGAGCATATCGCCACACTATCCTATAATCACAAATATAAGATGAAAAGTATAAAAACTAACAATTCAACATCTGAAAATAAGTCCTCAAGATTTTGTACAAATTGTGGTTGGACAAAGTAATGCAAACAAATATAATAATTCATAGACTATATATAGACTCTATCTTGGTGAGTATAGGGCTAATCTATATATAGTATTATATATAATAATAAATATAATTATATTATATATAATTTAATATGTATTATATAAAATATATATAATATATTAATTATATTTTGTATTATATAAAATTATAATAATGATTAATTATTAATTATAGTAATTTTATACATGTATTTAATAGTTTTATTAAAAAATATAATATACAATAATAATAAATAATATAATTATATTATTTATATATTTTTTTATTATATAAAATATATAATATATATTAATTATGCTAATATATACTTAACTAATGTCATTTTTTTTTTGATACCACAGGGGTGTCCCCTCGCCTCAGCCCAACAGCCCAACAACCCTTCTAATTTAGGTTTTAACTTGCAAATTCTAATTTAAAATTGACACAAGTCAACTCCCTTCCTATTAACTATTACTTGTTGACCTAAGCACATAAATATTCAAATTGCATGTTGGGATGTTGTATAAAAGGACAATCCATAATTCCATTTTAGACTTCAAGAAATATCCATCTATATCCATCTCTCATTTTGCCCGTTGCATCATGTGGAGTAATGGATCACATCATTAGTGAGGATCAACATTCTAGCAATAGATCAAGCATATTGCATTGTTGCTTGGTGTGTCATTGATCCTTGTTCACACTATTAAGTTGTAGATACCATCAAGTCTTTAGTTTTAGGTTTAGATACTTGAGGTGAAATTTTTTTAGGAGATTAAAACATGGTCATTTCTTGACACATGTATCAAATCCATGGATTAGGATTGAATCCACAAGTGCAAATATCATTTTTGCATTGCTAAAGTGACTTAGAGTAGATAAGTTATTCTATAGTTTTTCAGTGCATCCTTGTTATAGATGTGATCACAAAGCATTGAGTTGGATAATTGAGCACAATTCACAACAAAAAACTTACAAGTCACATAGGAAGCTAAGTCCTAATTCCCTCTTTATCATTTATGAACAATGTGCTTGTGTTTAGTTATTGCCCCAACTCAATCTAAGTTAAATTACTTGCCATTGTTTGCTTGTCTTTAATTAATGTAGATTAAAAGAAAACTTGTTATACACCCCCCTTGGTTTTTGCTTTAGGGTTTATGTTTCTAATTTTTATTTTTAAACCTAAATGTTCAACCTTTTAGATTTTCAAATATGATTTGAAACATCTTAATATCATCATTTCCTTTTAAGTTTTTGGTGTTGTGTTTGCATGCCAAAGTCTCACATCCTTATTTCTCTTTGAGAAGTCCTCAGTTAACACCTATAATGACCACGAGTCACCTTGCTACTATGATGAAAAATCTAAATAATACCAATTATATGCAAGATGATGAAATATTTGACCATAATACACATTTGGAACAAATAGATAAGCAATATACTATTAAAATTGTATAAGTACTTGCTCTAAGTGTTGCATACCTCGTGTTTATTAATCTTACACATTTTGTGGATGCTCTTCATAATTTTTTGATCGATAAGCCACATGGTTTAGAGTGCTAAAATGTATAGGTGAAAGGGTAAGTTCCTCAAGCCCTTTGAGTGGTGTTTTATCCTCCCATCCCTCCCAAGGTTCTTTTATGTTCCTTCTCATTCTAATCCCCATTTTGGTATCTCCTAAGTTGCTCCTCATACCTCCTATGTTTCTCATGCCCACACTTGTAATACTGTGTCTACTCCTTATGTTCCTTCTACTGGTGACATGCCTAGTTCTCATCCCATTAGTGTCATGACTGACATCCATTAGTGCCATGAACACATCTCATATTCTAGCATTGTTGCCACCTCTCATGTTAGTCTCACTAGTGCTATACGTACTTCACATGCTGCTTTTACCTCACCCTATTCAACCATGTTCTGACCTACTTATATACACTCTAATTCTTTTTAACATTCCAATCTTGTATGTATTTCCACCCTTGACACACTAATTAAAAGACATATTAGGATGCAAAATAAAATTGATGCCTTATGGAAACAAAATAATGTATCTATTGAGATCTAACATAATTTGCTTGCATTTGAGATTTTGAAATATTATTTTCTAGATGGGTTTGTGGCACCATATATTGAAATGTATAATTGTAAAGGTGATTTTATAAAATATTTTCGCTCTTTCAATGCTTCATGCTTAGATTATGTATGGTGATAAGTTGTTATCCAAGATCTTCCCTTGTACTTCAAATGATTATACCATTGAGTGGTTCTATACTCTTCCACATGGATCTATAATTTGTTTTTAGATTTGGCAAATACATTTTGAAAGTGTAGCGTCAAAAATTGTCACCCTTGACAATTTCACACTACCTTGACACACTATTTTGCCTATAACTTTAATTAGAGTAATAATTTACCAATTTCGGGGTTAGATTAAAAAAACATATTTAAATCCCCATCATCCCTATAAATTTGGGCCAAAAAGTACTAGTCACTTTGCATAGGGCGCCTTGGACCAAAAAGCAATTTTTTGAATGTTTGAAATTTTGATTAGTGGAATTTTATGATTTGAAAATGACCCCAGGTCGACCCCTACCCAAAAGGATTAATTAAATACATATAAACATGCTTTCCTCCCATTTTAAGCATTAAGGAGGCAATTTACAAATGTGAGATCAATTCAAAGGAAATTATGGAGAAGTATTGAGTTGTCCTCTACATGCTAGCTTCAACAATCTATGGTGTATATGAGCTAACCTTTTGCAGGTCTATCAAGCATTCAAGACATCCATCAATCAACTTGTGTGTGGCATATTTTCTTCAGGGGTTTTCACATCAAGGTAACATCATCACTTGTCATTTATCAATTTCAGTCAATTATTGTTGTTTTAGCCTTTGGCCAACCTAGGGCATGCTCTCTTGATCATCATCAATTGCTGTTAGTGGAAGTAGAAATACCAACATGAGGTTTGAATTAGGCAAGCCCCTATACAACAAAACCCTTTCCCCCATTTTCATGTGTGTAGGTCAGATATGAAGATTTCAACCAGTGACTGTCCAAGGAAGTAGAGTGCAAACCTTAATCAACATCTCAAAATTTGTAGTTCTGAAGAAGCAGGAGCTCAGTCTAGGGCATCCTTGCACCCTAGAACAACCAATTTAAGCCAAAATTTATAGTGGAAGATCCTTTTTGTTGTCACTTCTTAGATCCAAGTCAATTTAGTAACTTTCTATTTTCATTTGTCCGATAAATTATAGTTTCAAATCTAGGGTTGTATGTCAAATAGGCTTGTCAAATTACACATCAAATTTATCACAGCACAACACATCACAAACATACATCACTATGGGATTGGGTCTCCATTGTGGTAGCAAGCCAATCATCAAAACCCTAGTTGATCTATGCTTCAATGTTAAGTGAAAAGGGGTTAATCATAGATAATTTAATTGGATCTAGGATCACTTTTCTTGCGAAACATTTTGGTGAACCCGACATAACCTACACTTGTAATTTTTCAGATTTTTCATTGCATAAATATGAAAATTAAATTAAAACCTATTTGAAAATATTGTTGATAATTTCTATTTATTTAAAAAAACTATCAATTTTCATTAGTTTTTCACCATAAAAATTGAAAAATAATTAGTTTTAAATTGTAAAAATTATTAGATATGCTTTTCCCCACTAAGGCTTAGATTTGAGTTATTTTCATTGAGAAAATTATCTGTAAAATTATTCTATCATTTATGCATTCATATTTTAATGAAAAACATTCAAAAAGTGAAGAAATTGCATAGCAATAATTGGAATTAAATTACAAAAAAATTCATATATGATTTTCCTTGTCTATGCTTAGATCTGAGTTATTTTCATTGAGAAAATTAATTGCAAAATTATTCTATTGTTTATGCATGCCTATTTTAGTGAAAAATATTGAAAAGTGACAAAATCACAACAGTTTCATTTCAAAAGATCAAAAAGCATTGCTTTTATGTATTTTTTGTAGAAATCAGTCAATTACAACATTTAATTTCTAAAAATTATTTTTTGAACATATTCAATTTTTCTTAAAATATCAAAAATTGCATGCATACATGTGCTTCATATAGAAAAATTAGGTTTTGGTGCATTTCTAGAAATTTGTTCACTTTCAAACCTGAACCTTTGAAACACATGACCTTAAACACTTTCAATGAATTTGAGATTTTAAATTCTTCCAAACTACCTATCTAGTCCAGGGAGTCTTTGCACCCTATACTAGCTAGTTCAAGGTAAATTTGCTATGCACATCCTTGTGAGTGGTCTTTATTCAGATCTAGTTCCTATTCTGGAATTTTATTTTTTAAACCTGCTTGATCTTACTGAACATCCCTAATTTGATTCATATAACATAACATAATTTTTCATTACAAAAATTATGTGTTGTCATAATTCCTGTTCTATTGTTAGATCCTGTTAGGTAATTCAAAGAGTTTTTGTTATAACATGTGAAAATGATTTTCTGTCTCCATTTTTGTTGTTTTTATTTGATCCCTCTCCTAATATCTCTCCTAATTGTGGGGGTATCTTGGTGCAACAAAATGTAATAATTGAAAATCATGACAATCATGTTTGTTCTTCTCCCAATACCTCACAAGTTTATCTCGCCTACTTGTGAAGAAGGTATCTTGGTGCAAGAGGATCTAATCATTGAGAGTCATGAGAATCATGTATGTTCCTCTCTCTCAACCTCTCCTACTTGGAAAGATATTGTGGAACAAGAGGATAAAGTAATTGATTTTTTTTTCAAAAGACAATAAGATGGATGTCATATATGAAAATGCTAAATTGACATTAGATCCCCCATCGATTGAAGATTGACAACAACTAGTTAGCCCAGTTGAGGTTATGAACATATAATTGACTATTGAACCTCATTTAATTATTGGACCTCCTAAAACTCCTCTAATTATTGGACCTCCTAAATCACTTCTCATTATAGGACCTCCTAAACCTCATGGCCACATCCTAAACTTTACAAAACAACTCAATAGTAATCATATGCAACAAGATGTGTTGCAACAACCAAGTTATCACATAGTTGCTCACACATATAATACTAGAAATAATAAGAAATCAAAACAAACACCAACATCCATTCCATTACCCCAATCATATATTCCACCCCACCCAACCTTCCCTAGTGTAGTGGTAAAGAATATGATCTCATTGAACAACTTCATAATACTCCAACCAAGATCTCCCTTTGGGACTTGATTCAAACATCACCTACATACCACGAGATGCTTCAAGAGGCCTTACAGAAGATTGATATCTCACCCTATGTCAAATCGAATGCTGTAGAAGCCTTGTTTGAGTGTATGTAGGAAAAAAAGTTGGATATTACATTTCCTTAACATGAATTACCCTCGCTTGAGATCCAAAAAAACATGAATCTTTAAAGATAATGGTATTCATTAATTTGGGGTTAGGCGTACTCATAGATAATGGATACGGTCTTAATGTTTGTAGCACCGATCTTCTAGATAAAATTGGGGTGGATATGAATCTCATAGAACCAAATGATCTTTCTATTAGTGGATTTGACAATGTTAGTAGGCAACCATTAGGGACAATCACACTACCCATTAAGGTAGGGAATGTGGTCTTGCCTACTCCTACCCTTATCATGTTGAGACCTCTTTCATATAGTCTTCTACTAGGTAGACCATGGATTCATGCCACGAAGGGAGTCTCGTCTACTGTTCATAACAAGATATATATAAAAAGCAAATGAAAAAAATTATAATTCACATGTCAAAGCTAAACATAACACTTCCAACTCTCTTAATACTTTGATCCCAATTTCAAAGGTAGACCATATAAATGTTGAGGAAAATTATGATTGTATAAGAAAACTCTTAGATGATGATTGGGGTTCGTTAGATTTTACACCCTCCTTTGTATGAGAGTACAAAATCTCACAATCTAAACCTAAAGAGTCTTGTGTTTCATTTGCTCAATCTTGTTCCACATCAATAAATCCAAAAACAACATCCCACGAGGGTGATGGGGGCTTTTTAACTTCCATCCCCCATGCGTTTGTTGATGCCTAACTTTAAGAAACAAAAAGGATTTACATAAGACATTCATTTGAGTTGGAAAAGTGTTATGAGCTTGGATATAAAATTCTTTCTAAAAGTTGATACAATGAAAAATTGAAACATGGAGATAGGGATCATGTGAAGTCTATACCATACCTTTCTAAAAAGGGTTTAGGATTCCAAACTTTGTCCCCATCTTCATCTCATGCTCAATCATCTACCGTATTTATGAATTCTTGTGGCAAGCGAGCAAGATTTTCTTCACAAGAGAAAATATTGTCTCCTATTACTTATCCTATAGCCAAGCAAGTGCACATTTTGTTAAGGCTTCTCAAAGACCACTTGATTACTCTTCCTCCAACATGTAAGAAATTTTATAGAAATAACTCATTTTGTGCATATCATTGAGTGTATGGTCATTCCATTAATGAATGTCGGTCCTTGAGTAGTAAAATACAACAACTCAATGATTGTGGTACTCTCCCATGTATTGGTGCACCTAATCCTTCTAAGCAATAATGATCTTTATTCTATAGTGTTGCTACTCACTATTTGGCATCTGTAGCTTCATATGTTTTCTCATTGCCATTCATGGTGGTACTATCTTAAGTTCAACCATACCATATTTTCCATGGTAGCAACATGACAGTATCTTGCGTGGTTGTCTCTTCCTTTACACTTGGGGGTCAAGGATAACTCGTTTTGGGAGGTGCATCTTCTTTTAAGGATTCCCTCTTCATCTCTCGTTTTCTTAAAATACCAACATAGAAAGAATGTTGACATTTTAAGGGGGGGAATATCACCCTATCTATTTCATAAATGTGTTATGGGATTTAAATTATTAACATACCCCTTTGGTGGAGGTGTTGTTTAGAATGTCTCTTGAGGTGTGGTTATCAATTCATCCCCTGTGACATTGAGCGTTGATTCGTCCCCTGCGATGTTAAACCTTTGAGTGCTCCCTGAAGCATGGAATTGGCATAACACAACTTGCTAATTCATGAACTTGAGCATTTTTACATGGAAACATAGCATAGCACACCTTTCTTTCCAGTGGATCCATGTGTTTCATGAGTGATTTTACATCCTTACAAGAATACCATTTTATTTAAACAACACATTTGATGGATGGTGTTTGGTATTTGAGACAAATTTAAGATTGAGGTCTCTTTTCCTTACCGACTCAAATTCCTTTTTAGTACTAAACCTTATGTTTGTGTTTTATTGTTTGTCTTATGTTACTATGTGTCTACTTTGTGTCTTTAGCGTGTTTTCTTTATGTCTTTCATGTGTCTTCTTTGTGTATTTTGTGTGTTTGATTCATGGTGTGTTTTCTTTGTGTATTCTTTTAAAGTGTACTCCATTGGTTGTTCACTAAGTGCTTTGTGTGTGAGTGAATCTTTTCTTGTCTTATGTGCATGTTTGTCCTTTCATTAGGGATTGATGAGATCCTAAGTTGGGGGATTGCACACCTCTCAACTTGGTGTCATCTTGTCTCTTTAGTGTTTTGATATGTATATTTATTCCTTTAGTGTGAGTATGAATGTAAGATCACACTCTTACTAAAGTGGGGGCTAAATATAGCTCATAAAAAATTGTCACCTTTGACAATTTCACACTACCTTGACACCTATTTTTACTATCTTTATTTATAATAATAATTTACCAATTTCACAGTCAAATTAATAAAATATATTTAAATCCCCATGATCCCTATAAATTCGGGCCAAAAAGTACTGATTAGTTTGCACATGGCATTCTAGACCAAAAAACAAAATTTTGAATGTTTGAAATTTTGATTGGCAAGATTTTATGATTTGAAAATGATCCTAGGTCAGCCCCTACCCAAAAGGATTAATTAAAATGCATATATAAAATGCTTTCCTCTCATTTTGAACATTAAGGAGGTAATTTATGAATGGGAGATCAATTAGAAGGAAATTATGGAGAAGTATTGAGTTATCCTCTGCATGTTATCTTCAAAAATCTATGGTGTATGTGAGTTAACCTTTTGCAGGTCTATTAAGCATTCACAAAATCCATCTATCAACTTGTGTGTGTCATCTCTTCTTTGTAAGGAAGCTAAGGTATCAAAACAACTTCCTACACTAATCTTGAGAGGAGGATAATGCAAAAATTTATAGATCTTTTCAACAGTTGGGTATGTGTAGGATCATGATGGGCCAAAAAGTGGCGATATGATGGGTATGTGGCTGATGACTTTTTTATACCCAAAATTGATGAAACGAAGAGGGTTTTTAAAGGAGATTCTCAACTTTCCACCAATATAAATTATGCTTTACTTTGAATTTAATAAATAATTATTATCCATTTTCTATTTGAATTACGACTAAAATCCTGATTGATAGGTTGATTGAAAAACATTTGTAGCTTTCAAATGGTATCACATTTTTTGAATCCGAAACATGTGTCACTTTCTATACTTTGCATACTATAGGATTAAAAAAAAATTGAATTTCATGAAGTTTTGACCAAGTTGAGGTGGTCAGACATACAAGTTTTTATATTTTTTAAAAGTTGTAATAAAAAAATCATAATTAATTATTTACTTGGGAAAAAATTACAAACAAATATGCATCACATCAAGACATGAGTCCTCAACTTATATCTAAAATATTATAAAAAAATATTATCATTTTATTGTGGTTAGGGTGGTCAGATAGGCACCTACTTCTTAT
Organism: Sequoia sempervirens; assembly: GCA_007258455.2. Classification (NCBI taxonomy): domain Eukaryota; kingdom Viridiplantae; phylum Streptophyta; class Pinopsida; order Cupressales; family Cupressaceae; genus Sequoia; species Sequoia sempervirens. The sequence goes on along the minus strand of VDFB02205138.1, from coordinate 51,773 downwards.
TTTTTCCTTGAAATTTAAGTACTATTGCATTGAAATTTCAAAATTTCACCAAATAGAATTTTTTTTTAAATAGACCTAATAGTTTAGAAACTACATTCAATTTTATACATATTCTATTCTTGCATATTTTTGAAATAATATAGATAACTTATTCAAATTTTTACGTTAAGTTGCCTAACTTTGATTTTTCTAAATTTCATTGCCACTTAAGGGCCTGTTTTTTCCATGATGATCCTACACATATCCAATTATAGAAACTTAAACATAAATAAACATAAATGTCATGCATACCATAACACCATGATTTATGTGGGGAAAACACTTTCGAGAGAAAAACTCCACACTCTAAAAGTCACCCAATGTTTTATTCAGAAATCATGAAGATTACAATATACTTGCAGATCAAGCCTCTCATAGCAGTATCACCAACTAGAGATTCAGAGTCAACATAACCACTATTAAAATCTCATAATACATCATAATACACAGTCGTAATGCAACACTCTCATAAAATAGGGTTGCCTTCTAGGGAAAGTCAAACCAACAAAATATCGACTGTCAAATTTAAGACCTAATGATGAACGGTCCAAATTTACAAAATATCGACCTTATGTAATTGCAAGATTGAGACACATTTTCCCAATAAATCTTCCACTTGTCGAACACCTTGCAAGAGCAACAAGAGGGTGTGTAAACATCATCCCTTAATTGCTAGGGACCAAAAGGCCCATAGACTTCGAACACCATCTAAACTTCTCTATACTCACATGCTTAGTTAAAGAATCAACAACATTCATCATAGTCTATGTCTTAACCAACTTCACCTTGCCATCTTCGACCATATCTCTAACAAAATGATACTGTACATCAATGTGCTTGGTCCTAGCATGAAATGTTAAGTTCTTAGCTAGACATATCACAATCTAACTGTTGCAATAAATTATCATCGCACCTTGTTTTATTCCAATATCTGAACCTAGTCTCTTAAGAAAAATGGATTCTTCACAAGCCTGAGTAGCTGCCATATACTCAACTTTAGTAGTGGATAAAGCAACCACAACCTGTCGCTTACTCATCCAACTAATTGCACCACCAAATAAAAGTGAACACATAAGCACTGATGGATCATCTGCTATCAACATCACCTGCTAGTCTGAATCCACATGACCATGAATATCAAGGGAAACTCCATCTTCAATCAAATTACTATGATAACACAAAGAATACTCTGAGGTACTGTGCAAATATCTAAAGACTCTTTTAATTGCATCCCAATGGACTTTACTAGGATTAGACATATATCTGGAAATAACTCCCATGTAGTAGAAAGCTAGAGAAAATAGTTACCTATTGATAGAGAGCTACTTATAGTAATATCTATGAGACTCAAAATAACTACTAGATAGCTTGAGAGGGGTGCAAAAACAATTATAAAATATAATATAGACTCAAATAGTCTCACTTCTTTAATAAATATATCTTCAATATTGTGACCAAGAGAAATTTATAATTCACGTGTTAAAATGAGAAAAAGATGGTTCTTATATATAATTTTTTATGAAAATTTAGTCATTAAATGCACCTCCCATTTAATTTTGGACCTTGAGGCATCCCAAATTTTAAGAAAAACCCAAGGTAGAATGGGGATATCTAAGGGTTGTGATCATTAGCAAGGATATGCTATGAGATGTAAAATCTAAGAGGGAAAATAAGAGGTTTGGAACACATAAGAGATATAATGAATGCATTTAATATTTTGTATGAAGGGGAAACAAGTTGTAGATGAGGGGATTCACTACTCCTATGTCTCTAGGAAGAAGAAGAGTCAGTAGGGAGTGAATTTCCCTCAACTATCTCAATGGAAAAGATAGGAAAATAAGGTGGAAAATGGAAGACAAATTGGACACTATTTTATGTTTTCAGGGATGGAAGATTTTGGGAATCATGTGAGCAAACTACAAAGGTTTTGGACTGCAGACTAATTGGCTCTCAGCCAAAGGATGGCAACACGACACAACACACTATCATCTTAGGGATGCATTGGTGTTTTGTATGGATTGATAATAGAGTCTACAATAAAAAACTCATAAGGTGTGCTAACTACCCAAAAACCTTAATCAAATAGTTTGAATAAAAAGAACAAAATGTTGCTAATGCATGAAATAAACTAAATACAACAAGAATAATACTATAACTTAAAAAATAAGTAGATTGTAATGAAATACATAGCAATTCTAGTAGAAATCCAACTTACGGGTCGTCCAGCCTCCCGCAAGCTCCACATGAACGGAGTACCTACACAAATGGAGATAGAAAAATGTTGGGATTGTTTTTTGGAGTTTGCCTTAGTCAAACTCCTACTTTTGTGTTTCCATCTCCACGAACAACCGATATGAAATTATAGAGAGAAAAATGATAAAGAAACGTAATAGATAGAACTTATAGAAAGAAAAGACAATCTAAATGCTAATCTATAAGTAAGAAAATGCAATAAAGTAAATGTTACCCTCCCTTCTACATTCTTGGAGAAGTAGAGAGAGGAAGGAAGAGAGCCTTGAGAGTGTGAGACGATATTTCGATGACATAGAGCTTGAAAACCTGTGAGAAGCAATGGTGTAGAAGCAAGAAGCAACAAAAATAATGGTGTATAATGGAAGATGTAGAGTGAATGAGCAAGAAGCGAGTGAGATTGATGTAGAAGCATCTATGGTTGACCAACAATCTTGCATCAACCAAAATAATATTTTAATTCAATTTCCTAAGGTTTTGTAGGTAATTATCTTGGTGAGGTAATTTGAAAAGTTATATTAAGTTAAACACTAAATAATTACCAATTTTATTATTTTGTTGCAATTTTGGGGTGTGGAGACAATTTAGGGGGATTTTGAAAATTGTCTAATATTGAAAAAATTGGCAATAAATATTCTTGGGAGTGGATTTGGAGGGATTTATAAGTTTGAATTATGCATTTAAAAATTCTTAAAATCCTTCATGAAAAGTGGTCACCCAAGGTGAGTTGGTAGGAGTTACATTGTAAACTACCCTAAAATCTAGGAATGGACTCCAATTTTGGCAATTTTAGTGGGAGTGGGTTTATGAATGCATTTTTAATATTATTGATGCAGATCTGGGAGGATCAAACCCAATCAATCTGACAACCTTCCTTTAAGAGGCATCTAAAAATATTAAAATAACTTATTTGAGCAATCTAAACAACTCTCAAAGTCTAACAATCAACAAAAGCATGATTTCACACTTTCATCCCTTGAACCCTAGTAGTAGTGGAAACTCAGTTTTTTCCCAATAACTCAAATGTTCTCCAAAAAACCAGATAAAATATAGATGGTTTTAGACACCCATTTTAGGGTTATAACACATATCTCAAAGTTAGGTACAAGTCCTTTGGACCAATTCCCCAAAATCACCCCTTCTAGGCTGACCTAATTAGACTGATTAGGCCTAATTTGCAAAGCAACATGTCTTTAAACTGATCACAGGGCCATGAAACCTTGGGGAAAAATTTCTTATGTTCCCAAACCTACAAAAACACAATTGGATCCCACTAGTACGAACAACTTCACCCCAAACCTGAAAACCCTTATTTTATGCACTATTTAAGAGGGTTTATTGAATATGACACTTCCACAACCTCCCAGACCTTAAAACCAACTTGAACATAGTTCATTAGCCTTGTACATGCTTAAATTTTTTTTAAAAAAGGACCTCCCATTTAGATTCTACCAAACCCTAGGTTAAAGCCCTCATTCACATGCATTTTGTACACCAAAACTCATAGGTACAACAAGTTTATTCCCCTTATTTCTTCCCCAACAATATAATCATGTATCCTACCATCTAAAAAGACTCCATAGGGTCCCTTACATGAGTTACAGTTGCCACAGATGGTGTAAGGGCCCTTTAAAACATTGTTGTGATCACAAACCCTCAAAATAGGGTATACCGACTGTTCACAAGAAAATACTTAAAGAAAGCTTCAAATTCTTTATTTAACCTTCAAACTAGATGGAAATCACATTAGACACATGGAATTAAAATATTCATAAATAATTTACTCAATACAATGACTGTACGATACCGTACAGGTCTGGAAAAAGTCATAAAAACTCAGGAAATTACTGCTAACACAGAGAATTCAATATTATTTCTTCAGAGAACTCCAAAATCAACTTTACATTCAGTGCCTTCATGCATTTTAAAGGCTTCTTCAAGTACAACCAATGACCAACCAACTTGCAACTGATTTTTAAAACACTAATGACCGTTGGAGGTCATAAACACACCCTTTTACAAGTTTTGTTAACATATACTTTCATACATTGCAATGGTTATACCTTTTGACCCTCCAAACCATTTAACTACATTGAAAGCACTTATGATGGTCTATTTAGACCTTACGAAATTCTAACACATGATCTACTACATAAAAAACACCCTGAACCTACTTAGACCCCTCTTTGTCTTCATTGACAATTACTTCACAAATGTGACCTTGTTTATGAGAATGAATCAATGAGACACCAAATGGTCTTTATAGACCTTATTAAAGCAAATAAGCAACAAAACCACTTTGTAACCTCCCTAGTTATCATCAAATGATCAAATATGGAGGATGAGGTGTAGGTGCTCCTGCAACAATTATGGAATGCTTTTGGCATTGATTTTTGGAGGTTTCTTCCCAACTTGGTCATGGCTTTTTGTTGGAGAAGCTTTGGGAGCCTGTTTTTGAAGATTACAAACAATTTGGACTTGATTTAGTAGCCATTCTTTCCTAGATTATGTAGGCTATTGTTGCAGGTGTGGATTTTCATGGAGAAGGTGGAAAGGATGTTTGGTTGTAGGTTTGAAGGTGTGTGGACAACAACAAATATATTTGAAAGTTGTTGCTTTATTGCAACAAGAACTTCTCATTGAAGACTTCATATTAAAGGAGCTAGAAGCTACAGGAAGGGGATAGATTGAAGGAGGTCAATTTGTGATTGATCTTTGCTATTTTTAATAGACTTATATCAGTCTTATTTCAATTTTTAATGGTTTATATCAGCCCATATGGTTGTATATGATGTGTTTTCAAATTTGGTAATGATTTCCATGTAATACAGAGAAAAGTTGAATAGTTAATGAATCAAACTGTTTGTAGATTTTTTGTGTTATTTCAATTTTTTTTGAGTTGAATCTTATGTTGTTGGGAGTTTGTGATTGAGGGTTGGATCCTTAATTCATTAGTGGTATCAGAGCAGGAGTTCTTGAGTGCGTAGGAAGAAGTGCTAATGTGAGGAAATTTACACCAGGACCTGTGATGGTGTGTTTGTGATTTGTGTGTAGACAGATCATCAGATGTGAGGCAGTCAAGACTTGAGAGGATGGGATGGGTCATGAGAAGGATCGTAAGAATTTTATTTTGGAAACAATATTGGGAAGAAGTGGAAAATAGAAAGTACCATGAAGAATTTGAAAAGCTCAAGGCTAAATTAGATGTATTGAAAAATATGGTTATGGAGGACATGAGAATATGGGATGAGAGATACAAGAAGAAGAATGTTCTCTTGAAAGAGGACAGTGAAGAGAAGATTAGAAAGAAATAGTGTTGCAGCCCTTTGGTAGGGGTTGAATGTAAGGAAGAATATGTGGGGGAAACCCACACAAATGGAGAAGATAATGAGGTGCAAGTTTCAGTGATAGCATGTGAATGGAGTGCATTATGTGAAGTGGATGAAGAAGATTTTCAATAAAAAATTATGAACATGGATGGTCCTAAGTTTGATGAGCAGGTTGGTGAAGATGAGGATGATTTCTTGTTGAAAGAAGAGATGGAAAGAATCAACAAGTTGTTTGAAGGGGAGTTTATGGAAAAACATGAAGAGGAGTTTGCAAAACTTGTCATTGGAGGTGAGAAGATGGATGTTGCAGGGAAGAATGAGAAACAAAATGTTGGAGCAATGAACAAGAATGAGGTAAATTTTTATTTTGAATTTAGTTGTGATGATTCTATACCTTCTTTGTTGAAAGTAGAAGAGGATGCTGAGAAAGAAGAGAGTATGCAAATGGAAATTTTTAATTTCCATGGAGTAGCAATTGCAGATTTGTATAAATATTCAATAGATTTTGATTATTGTTTGGATAATACATATTTGGATATATAATTTGTAGAGGATGTTGTAGGTGAAACTTGGTGGAGGTGGTCAGTTTATGGTGGGTTGAATCCCACAAAAGCAGAGAGGAGAATGTATGGTATTAGGAGGAGGATGGTACATGATGGATACAAGTCCAAGAGAGGAGAGACGAATGGAGTGCAAAGTTGTCAGAGAAGGAGGTTGCTTGTTCCAACTAAGTGTTGGAAGAGGAGAAAGAAGAATAAATTAGGGATACTAGTTTTAGTGATGGAGTTTGTTGGGGATTTCTTGCAATTCAAAAGGGTGGTACTACCACTCAACTCCATTTTGTGAATAGGGATTCACAAAATTTTTCCTACCCTGGGTGTCTGATGCAAGAGCATCTGTGGTTGACCAACAATCTTGCATCAACCAAAATAATATTTTAATTCAATTTCCTAAGGTTTTGTAGGTAATTATCTTGGTGAGGTAATTTGCAAAGTTATATTAAGTTAAACATTGAATAATTACCCTTTTTATTATTTTGTTGCAATTTTTGGGTGTGGATACAATTTAAGGGTATTTTGAAAATTGTCTAATATTGAAAAAAATGGCAATAAATATTCTCGGGAGTGGATTTGGAGGTATTTATAAGTTTGGATTATGCATTTAAAACTTCCTAAAAGAATTCATGAAAAAGTGGGCACCCAAGGTGAGTTGGTAGGAGTTACATTGGAAACTACCCTAAAATCTAGGAATGGACTCCAATTTTGGCAATTTTAGTGGGAGTGGGTTTACAAATGAATTTTTAATATTATGGAATGTTTTTGGAATTAATTTTTGGAGGTTTCTTCTCAACTTGGTTGTGTATTTTTGTTGGAGAAGCTTTGGGAGCCTATTTTTGAAGATTACAGGCAATTTGGACTTGGTTTTGGTAGCCATTCTTGGCTAGATTGTGTAGGTTGTTGTTTTCGGTGTGGATTTTCTTGGAGAAGGTGGAAAGGATGTTTGGTTTCAGGTTTGAAGGTGTGTGGAAATCAACAAATATATTTGAAATTTTTTGCTTTATTGCAGCGAGAACTTCTCATTGGAGATTGCATATTAAAGGAGCTAGAAGCTACATGAAGGGGATAGATTGAAGGAGGTCAATTTGTGATTGATATTCGTTGTTTGTAATAGACTTATATCAGTATTATTTCATTTTTTAATGGTTTATATCAGCCTATATGGCTGTATATGATGTATTTTCATTTTGGTAATGATTTCCATGTAATACGGAGAAAAGTTGAATAGTTAATGAATCAAACTGTTTGCAGATTTTTTGTGTTATTTCAATTTTTTTTTGAGTTGAATCTTATGTTGTTGGGAGTTTTTGATTGAGGGTTGGATCTTACTACATCAGATATTGAATGAATGGAATGAGTGGAATTGAAAGAGGTAAGTTCAAAGGCTATTTTGGAGGTAAAGAGACATTTTTGGGCGGTCAAGGTTCACAAGAGGTGTTACATTCATAGGTTGATAGATAACCACAATGTCCCAACATCCATTGAACTGAGAATCTTGTCAGGATTCTAGCATGGCATGAAGACAACTGCACAATGTGTAGGAATCTGCGACAAAAATTCCCTCACCGATAGAAAATGACAAAGCACATGCTAGAATGAAGGGTAAAGGTGGCGAATTTTTGCATTGTCAACCTTATAAGGATAAGGTGAAGGTGATGTGGGAAATTGCACTAGGGTACAATTTGATGCCTCAACACAAGTGTTTTTAATGATTGGAAGAAAGGGGAGAAAAGAACATGAAGAGGGGAGAAATAACATTGGATAAAGTGGAAAAGAAAGAAATACTCTAGATATAAAAAAATAAGATGGAAATGAGAAAGGGACGGGGATGGACTATGAAAGTAAAATGAATCATTACTATGTTCAAAATAATTAAAAAATAGGAAAATGACCAAAATAGAGGTAAAACACAATAAAAACAAATTGTAGACTATGCAATTTTTGTTTTTGTTATTACACCCACCAATCAAGAAGATGAAATATGCTCATATTTCCTAATTTATTGAAGTAAATAAAATAAATTACCTAGGAAAAATTAATATAAGGTACAATCATATAATTATGATAACACCAACTTGTAATAGGCTCAACTATTAGCAATAAATTCAAAGGTATTGTCCATCCTACAAAAGGAACCAACACACTTTTCAATACAAATTCTTCTCAATGATAGGTATCAATGATCCACTAGTGTATTGTAGGATATCACACTCATTGCAATAAGCTACATTGAAAGAACATAATTTCATAATATAATGTATTTTGATACCATGTCACATGTGTTTAATTTTTGATTATTAGCCTAGACTAGGTTGTGTAGTGTGACCTTATCTATAGAATAGGTCATACAAAATTTTAAACCTCCCTTTCTCCAATTGACTTTTCTAGAGCTTGACCATTTTCTCCTAAGTTTTTAAGTCAAAAACCTTGATCAAGCAACTAGGAACAATTTAAGTACATAAAGATGGGAATTAGAAGGGGCTCTTAACTAGCCACTTTTTCTAAAAATAATAAAACCTTAACTTTGATGAATAATTTAAAATTTAAATATACATTAAGAACAAGATTTGTACCATTTTAAGTCTAATTTTAATCAATATTTTTAAAAACATGGTGAAATTTAAATAGGTCATATAATGATAAAGCACTTTGGATTCTAAAATGGAAATGACCCATTACTTGTGGGAAATGATTGCTTGAGATAAGTCTAAGTCTTCTCACATGCTCTTTCACTTGTTTTAGTTTCATTAAGTATTTTTATTTACTTTTTGGTGGAAAGCTAGGTAAGATCATGTAGTAGGTGGCAATTTTTATATTTTTAATGAATATACATTTTTATTAATTATTGAAGTAGACACATTATTCAAAACATAACACTTTGTGTGATCCTTCCTAATTTTAAAAAAATGAATTAGTTTTATTTCAATATGCATAGAATGAAGAATAGGAACTTGAGAACATGATTTTTAAAATTTGAATAAATGAGTCAATAGATACACTAAGAATTACAATACATGATTCTTGATATATGGAAATATTAGTAAGAAATATTAAATCATTAATTATTTAGATTATAGAAAAATATATGATTAGAAAGGCAATAACTAACTCAATGTAGTGACATCTTTATAGAACCTCATGATGAATAAAAGTGTCAATTATAGTGAAACTTGACATATCTATATTTTTTAAATAAATATTTTATAAGGGCATTAGTAGGTAAAATCCTAATGCTTAGAAATACAAGCCATTTCTAAGCTTAAGGCTACTTACAAATTTAAATTAAATAATTAATGACCTCTTACACTACCATGTGATGCACTAGATGCTTTTCAAAACAATATTTTAAACAATATAATCAGTGTTATAATGCAAGAGTGTATAGTTTGAGTGTCATTGAGTAATAATGCATATTGTAATTTAGTAGCATGTTCATGGTTTTTAATAAAATTGGGCATATTACCCATTGAAATGATATTTGACCGCTTTTTTATCGTCAGCTTAGTGCACTTAGCAAAAAATGTATTTATACATAGTTAAAGGTCATTAGAAAAATATATGGAAAAAATTTACATGTGGAAATAGATTGAAAATAATATATATAATACTTGAAATTATTCTAAATTAATTAGCACTTTAAAACACTTGATCACTTAGCAATTTAAAGCACTTACTTTTATATCACTAGGAAATATAGAGTTTCTTGGTTACTATATATGCACAAATTATACTCTAACTCTTGAGAGGCTTGAATTGTAGAGAGAAATTCAAAGGTATTTCCTCCTTTATACAATGGGTCCTATCATGCCTTTCAACATGATCACTTATTAGTGATTAGTGTTGGAGTTGATGATTGAACCCCACAAGCCCCGGAGATCACATGTAATCTGAAACGGTGAAAAATATGGTGGGGTGTTATCAAAATGGATTGATAGGGACCTATTTCTCACTCTTTCATTAGGAAATGAGATCCACACAAAGAATTGACTTACAACCCTTAGTTGAGTTAACTCAAAGTGGGAATCTTCAGATTTTCTTATGACTAAAGGATGGGGGTTAGGTTTACCAAGCACTTTTGGGAGAAAGATTAAAAATAGTAAATTAACCCAATTATTCCAATTTATACTTAAAACAACAATATTAAACTCAAAATAAGCAGAACCATAAATTAAATTACAAATATGAGAAGGGAAGAACTGTGTTTATTAGTCACCAAAAGTGAGTTTTTGAAGGCTGGCTGGGACTCATTCACCTAGGGGTGAATGGGTCCACTGTTAGGATTTTTCTGTAACTTTCAAGAGCCTCTGATGTAGATCCAAATCTTCTAATTTTTCCAAGTGGCAGTTTCGAAATGTCGAAAATAAATTTTGTAGGTGAGTTTCTGTGAGATGACAACTTTTGTAACTTTGTCAACTTCTTCAAATTTTCTCTTCAAGAGATTTTCAAGCTTTCTTCCACCTAGATTTGAAAACACAAGATAAGAGTTAATTTTTTTTTTCTTTTGGTGAATGGGGGTTTGCCTTGGTCAAACCTCATTTTGGTAATCAAACCTTGAAATGAATAAAAGCATGAAAGAGGGAATGAAGAATGTACAAAGCTATGTTACCACTTAACAAAACCCTTGAATAAACCTTGGAATGAAGGTCTACAACTTGCATGAAATGGCCTCAAGGAATGTGGATCTTGACACTTGAATCTTGCTTGAAATAATGCTTTGAATGCTTGATTTGATCATGAAACCTACACCACAATGTTAGCTCCAAAAGTATGCATGATGCAAGAAGACTTTGATATGACAATTGGATCTTGAATGCTGCAATAAAAATATGATAAATATGCTCTTGAATGCCCAAGTGATCACAATATTTTCTTTAGGAATGCTTGCATAAAAATTCTTAGGTGAAACATAGTGAAATAACCTTATATTTATAGGTATGTATCTTGAATTTCTTGAAATTCAAATATCACAAACTCACATTAAATTATGGATTTGAAAGCATTAAAATACCACCAAAAACATAATTTAGATTTAAGTCCTAAGGTCTAGGGAGGCGAATGGGTCCCAAGTCCCTAAACCTAAGACACACATTGCTCAATGTAAAGTATTATGTTTAGGAATTAATGAATGTCGAGTTTCCTCTTCAAAAAATGTAATTATATAGGCTTGGAAAATGAATTAAAGGGCCAATTGAGGCATAATTAAGCTCAACTAATTAAGGGAGCCCTAAATAAGTGTGAAAGTGTAAATAAATACATTTTACAACACTAAATTAAGGCACAATTAATTCCAATTTAACTAGGAGGGCCCAAACAAGTGAGAAAATGTAAAGGGATACATTTTTCTACACTACATTTAGCCCCCACTTTAGTGAGAGGATGACCTTGCATCAAAATCACACTAATGTAGACAATAAAAACATATGTATGCAACGATGACAAGATATTCAATCATACAATATCAAAGACTTAAAGAAAAGTGAAAACATTGAAGCCTCAATTGTCCAATGTGATGTGGAACACGCCTCAGTTGTTTGTCCAAAAGCGTTCACAAGTGGAACAACACACACACTCACATAGGCTAGTAGAATTCCAGATGTCCACTAGGTGAGGCCCTAAGGGTGGCAAATGAGAGACTCTTATTAGGATCTCATACCATGCTAAAGCTACATCTCTGATAACATCAATAAGGCACCACAAAACAAAACATAAAGGGTGGCAAATGAGAGAATCTTATTAGGCTCCCATACCATACCAAAGCTATATCTTCGATAACTTCATTAAGGCATCACAAAACAAAAAAATAAACTTCGAGCTTCATAAGGCCTAACAAGCTGCGCTATGCTAAGCACCTATGAACAAACAAGGCAAGGCTCCATAGGAAAGCAAAGTGTGCTATACTTGGTGGCCATGAAAAAGGTTCAAGCTTCACAAGGTTAGCAAGCTACGTTGTGCTAAATGGGTAAACGCATGAAGTTGAGTCCGCTTAAGGTGGAAGTTTCAGCCTTAGCCAAAATCATGAAATCAAGTTCAAGGAAGTGGGATCCCCCTTTTTAGATCTCATTTAGGTTCGAGGTCCCAAGCCAAAAAGGGGTTCTCATTTCTTAAAAAATGACTCTATTTTTAAATGGGCTGTTTTAAAATGAGATCTCATTTTTTAACGACCCATTTTAAAATGGGATCCTGTTTTCTAATGACTTGTTTCATATAAAAAGATATTTTTTTATACTTTTGCAAAATGGAATCCTATTTTGCAAAATAGGATCCTGCTTCATTAAAGTATATATAAAAAATATTTTTATGAAAGAGGATCCTGTTTTTTAAAATTTTAATTTTTGGTCGGGTTTTTGCTTTGTTTCCGGTTCGGGAAAAGGATTGGGGACCCAAACCTAAGATTTGGACCTAGTTTGACATGCAACTTGAAGGTCATGTCAATGTCACAAGAAAATAGTGACTTTGGACATATGTCTGAAGACCTTTTTTGTAATTTTTTTTGACAAAATTAAAACCCATTATAGATGAGACAATGTAGATTCCAAAAATGTATTTTTTTACAATTGGATTATTTTTTCTATTTTTCAATTAATTTATGATGAAACTAGTCTATAAATTGGAAATATCAGAGTTTTTTAGTATCTTAATAACTTTTTATTAAAATAATTAAATTTTGAAATTTTTTTTATACGAAAGCATACTTCAAACAATTCTTTTCATTTTTTTAAATTTTTTTCTTTTGATAAGTTTAGGTCATCTTATGCGTGACGTACACGACAAATTTTTAAAACAACAAAAATGGCCAATAAAAAATTAACAAAAACAAATTCAATAAAAAATTACAAAAAATATCGACAGCGTGCTTTAGTGAGTTACAAATATTTTCCCAAAAGGATTTAGAAAAATAAAATTATTTAGGTCAAAATATGGATGACGTACACGTGCATGGTATGGTAAAAAAAATGACTTTTAAACAATGGTTTTTAGAAATGCCTATTGAAAATCAATTTGTATTATTTGGGTATTAAAATAAATTACATATTTGGAAACTAGACTCTGAGTACTACATTTTACAATCAGTGAATTTTTTTAAGATTCCATCTGTAAGTGCTTCAAATTTTAAGGTCAAATGTAACAAATTTTGAAAATCAGGGAAAATACTTCCACCTTTTGGCTAGAAAAGTGGACTCAACTTATTGCACACACCCAAACACTTATGAACAAAATGAAAATAAAAATATTCAAAGGGATTTTTATTAGTTTGTGTAAGGTCTTCTCTTAGGGAACATCGTGCCTAATGTCTCCAATAGAGGACAAGTCTAGGATAAATGACTCACAACTTAGGGAATGCAACACGAAGCATCACCACTAAGAAGAAAGTCATATGCCAAGAAAGGTTGCACTCTTGAAGGACATCAAACCCAATTATGACACCACCAAGAAAAAGATGCATCACAAGAAGTAAGAAGATCGCTCAATGAAACATAAGGAATGTCAAAAATTTCAAAAATAATGCCAAAGTATGGCTCTACTTTAAAGAAATTGCTAAACACCATGCTGTGAGCAATTTACTTTTAAGTAGAAAATGCTAACAATAAAGAAGACATTAGAGCTTATTCGAAAAAACCTATGCCAAGTCATATGTTTTCAAATGAAGCTACGTCATGAAAGAGAAGAAGGGGTTGCCCCCAAAATGAAATCCAAAACACATACAAGATCTATGGATTCAAGGCTAGTGTATGTCTTTGCTACAATGATATTATATAGATCGGAAACATCATTCCAAAAATATTGGTAGAACTGGAAGAATGGCACATAAAGATGAAAAAAAAAACTTTTGGTTCAACATGGAAGAGACCTAAATGTCTCGACGCCTTGCATCATCCCCAAAAGGAAAACACAAGACAAAGAAAATATAAATGTTTTACGACATATAGAAGAATGAAGATACAAATAGATGAATGCACATGAAGTCACAGCAAACAAAATAGTATGGGGGATCACATTACACACATGCAATCACACAAAGAATATGGAAAATAAAATAAAAAGACAAAACTAGTAAGGCACATGTGATTCAACCTATAGCAAGTTGTCCACATCCCAATCTTGTTCATCATATGCAGAAGGCGAACAACTAGCCAAAGGGACAACAAGTGCCAAACTAGGAAAAGGCTAACTAACCCTTTGCCCCCACTAAGTGCAAGACAAGGATGATCCAAGGTGAGTGATGAGAAAAATCTCCTTGCAATAAAGAAAATGATTTGCAACGAATGTAAAGCATGCAATAGTGAGTATGCTATGATCCTACAACTATCACATGACAAGGAGAAAAGTGCACGTAATTTTAGTCAAGTTGGAGCCCTAGGGGATCTAAATTTCTTCAATAATTCCTGTAAACCATGACAATTATCGGTGTGATGTCCAAAAAATCTATGGTAGGCACAATATGGTTCATTTTGATAACTTTGTTGTGGTGTTAATTGTTCAGGTTTAGGTGGTAGCTTTAATTAATCCCCAATGTATGAGTGTAGAAATCATTCTTAGTCTTGGATATTTTCAATAGGCCCTCAAGAGGATCAAACTTCTTTTGTTTCTTGGATTTGTAAAGTTGATGTGGTTTCTTCTTTGGTTTGATATTTGATTGATTTAAAGGTGGAGGATCTAAGTTAACTGTAGGATCCTTATGATGCTTTGGTTGGTTTTTGGAAATAATATTGTGGAATAAAACACCTTTCCTATTAAGATCAGTATGATTGTTGTCATGTTCAAAAATTGGATCTTCTAACATCATCATGCCTTTCCCTTTTTCAGGAAGGAATGTATTAGGAATTACCTGTTCTTTTATTGAATCTCTCTCATGCATGGTAAAGGTAGTGAAGGGTGGTTGGGGAGAGGGAAAATTGATTTTAATGATATGGATCAAGCTACATATAAACTCTATTCCTTGTTCATGCTTAAGCATCTTTCTGATGTTCCTTATGGCAGGAATGGAATACTAGCAATATGTTCGAATCTCACAAAGTCTTACAAACATTTCAATTCTTCATTGATCTTTCTTATGTTCTTTTGAGAGGCATTAGCAACCATTGTTTTGACATCATGCACATTAGTTGTGAGTAGGGAAGTCATTAGAAATAAGGTATGAAATTTATGATCCATAGTGGGTTGACTCTAGTGTCAATACTATGAGTGAAATAATTAGAAAACCCAGGATCCATAGCGAATGGTGTATTGCGGGATGAAATGAGTCTCGAACTATAGCTTACAACAACATTGCTAATAGGATACCAAGTTGTGAAGCTCATACAAGTTCCACAAACCCAAGGTGTACCCAAAATGGATAAGAGGTAAAATGCAATGAAATAAACTAGGATGTAAAGTGCAATGCAAATATGTAAATGCAATTTTTAGGTTCTAAACAAGATAATTTTCATGACTATGCTATGTAAAAACTTAAAAAAGATGTCTTGTAAATGCAATTTTGAATTAACACAATGCATTGAATTTATGAAATGAAGCTTAATATGATTAATCTCAGATAACAATTTTTTTACAAATTGTAACAACAAATTGAAAATAGTAAAACAAAGTATAGAAATAGAGATTTTGATGCCCAAAAATGCAGGAAAAATCCCTAATCAGGGACTCATTCGCCCATGGGTGAATGGGTCCTAGTTCAGGGTTTTGAAAAATGAATTTATAGATTTTAGAGTTAATGCTTATGACTTTCAGATTTTGGATTGAGATAGGTGGTTACAATTTCAGTTTCTTGTAAATTTAAGTCTAAATGTAAATGAAAAATAATGCAAAATGACAAACTAGGAGACCTAATTTGATATGCAAATTTGATTTTATCTTCAAATGTAAATGAATGATGATCCAATGCTATGTAAATACTATGCAGAATGACTGATTTTTTTTAATTTTCTAGATTTTAAAGAATGCAAAAATGCAATCCTAAAACCCTAAATGAGATGCAAACTAATGCAAGTTAAGAAACCCTAAATGAAATTCAATTCAATGCAATGCAAAACAAATGAATGCACAAATCCTAGATCTAGGGATGAAATGAACTCCAAAATCAGAAAGATACAATGCTCAAAAGTTGGGTTCACCAAAATGAAACGGTGAAAAATGTGGTGGGGTGTTATCAAAATGGATTGATAAACCCCTTAGGGACCTATTTCTCACTCTTTCATTATGAAATGAGATCCACAAAGAATTGACTTACAACCCTTAGGTGAGTCAACTTGAATTGGGAATCTTCAGATTTCCTTATGATTGAAGGACGGGGATCAGGTTCACCAGGAACTTTTGGGAGAAAGATTAAAAATAGTAAATTAACCCAATTATGCCAATTTAAACTTAAAACAACAATATTAAACTCAAAACAAGCAGAAGCAAAAATTAAATTGCATATCTGACAAGGGAAGAACTATGTTTACCAGTCACCAAAAGTGAGTTCTAAAGGCTGATTGGGACTCATTCACCCAGGGGTGAATGGGTCCACTTTCAGGTTTTTTCTACAACTTTCAAAAGCCTTTGATGCAGATTTACATCTTCTAAATTGTCCTAGTGGCAATGTCAGAATGTCAGAAATAAATTCTGTAGGTGAGTTTCCGTGAGATGACAACTTTTGCAACTTTGTGAACTTCAAATTTTCTCTTCAAGAGATCTTCAAGCTTTCTTCCATGATCTGCAAACACAAGATAAGAGGGAAAAATTATTTGTTTTGGTGAATAGGGGTTTTCCTTGGTCAAACCCTATTTTGGTAATCAAACCTTGAAATGAATAAAAGCATGAAAGAGGGAATGAAGAATGGACAAAGCTATGTTACCACTCAACAAAACCCTTGAATAAAACTTGGAATGAAGGTCTACAACTTGCATGAAATGACCTCAATGGATGTGGATCTTGACACTTGAATCTTGCTTGAAATAATGCTTTGAATGTTTGATTTGATCATGAAACCTACATCACAATGTTAGCTCCAAAAACATGCATGATGCAAGAAGACTTTGATATGACAATTGGATCCCGAATGCTGCAATAAAAATATGATAAATCTGCTCTTGAATGCCCTTGATCACAATATTTTCTTTAGGAATGCTTGCATAAAAATTCTTAGGTGAAACATAGTGAAATAACCTTATATTTATAGGTATGTATCCTCAATTTCCCAAAATTCAAATATCACAAGCCAACATTGAATTATGGATTTGAAAACATTAAAATACCACAAAAAACAAACAATGAATTAATGAAAAGTGTTATGTTTAGGAATTAATGAATGCTAGGTTTCCTCTCTGGAAAATATAATTATATAGGATTGGAAAATGAATTAAAGGGCCAATTAAGGCATAATTAAGCTCAATTAATTAAGGGATCCCTAAATAAGTGTGAAAGTGTAAATAAATACATTTTACAACACTAAATTAAGGCACAATTAAGTTCAATTTAACTAGGAGGGTCCAAACAAGTGAGAAAATGTAAAGGGATACATTTTTCTACACTACATAACAAAGACACCCCATCACAAAAGGGAGAAGGTAAAAAATGCTATCAAACCTTGTGAGTTTTATTGGCGCAATAATAAATAATTAAATACAATATACAATGATAATCCTTGATAAAGGATAAAGAAACCCTAAACGAGGATTGAATTCAATCATGACATGTGTCTTAATCATATGATTTAAGACATACGAAATCACACGAGCTAAGTAAGATTAAGCATGCTAGTGTAAATAGGTACTAATTAATAATTAATTAGGTGATTTACCTTTAGACTCTAATAATCCCCCTTAAGTACAACTTAGAGAGTAGCTAAAATGAATTAAAGATGAATATAGGAATGGATGCATGGATGTGTCTTAGCTGCATGGCCTGATGAGTTACTAATGTTAAATATTTTTTTTTTTCATAAATGGAGAAAAGGAGAAAACTTCATGAAAAAAAATCCTCTCTTAAAGAGAAAAATAAATAAATGTGTACTAGTGAAAAAATAAAAGAAAGAGGACTCAACATGAGCCCCTAAAGACTATTTCTATCACATATGTACTGACACTATAGATCTCCTCAATAAGAGCGAAGAGACGAGACTATGAATCCCCCATAAAGAAGTAGCTTTTGTGCCAGTGATGCTAGCGTAAAGACAAAATATGATCCACTACCTACAAATAAAATTTTTCCCCCTAGGAAGAAATAAATCTACTAGTGATTATAGAAGCCATTCTCATAATCTAGATGAATAGGGAATTAAAATCCAAATGTGTGTCTTTGAAAAATACTCAAACGTCCACATGTCAAAATTAGGTGATGCCTTGATCCATAGTCTTATGAAGAAAAATTAAGAACTAGCTCCAAAGACAATGATGATGGGATAACAATGATTATGGAGTTGTCATTGAAATGTAGAGGAATGTTAGGTCAAATAAATCCTCCAAATCTATAATATGAGACTCCACAAAAAGGATGAAATATTTGATAGATATGAATCCTAATTTAAAGCTATATCTAGAAGATGATGAATTCCTTGTTGCATTGAATAAATAGGGGCTATAGATGTAATGATACCAATCTCATTAGGATCAATTAAATATTGAGATACAATCTTGATAGGAGTGGGGGAAAGAAGAGAAGTCTTTGTACCATCATAATATGTGAGACCTATAATATACTCATGCTTCACTAAAGTATCATCATAAACTTGGGTAGATTATTTGTATAATCAAAAGGAATGAGGAAATATATAGTAAGATCATCTAGGAATGGATAAATATGAGGGTCTCTAAAGATCTCCCAAATTTTGGTTAAAAATATGTAGAAACAATCAAGGTTTGATATAGAACACACAATACATCATGATCACCACTAGAATAAAGAAATCCTACAAAATGATCAATAATATTACCTCGTATTGATCTTATTTCAGGCATGTCTAGTTTAGGTATGATTCTATAAAGGTATGGAAAAGGATTAAGTCACTTGAGATGTGCCAAAATATCATTTTTCAAATACTCATAATTATCCTTATCTAGGATTACCACTGAAGTATGAACAAAAAATCTATGATATACTCCTCAAATGATACAATAAGAGACCAATAATCTCAGTATATAACAATCAACTAAAATTAAGTCATCTCATTTAAAAAATAAAATTTAGGTGCCAAAATATCCAAGTAATCGACCATAATATAAAATAATGGAAAACTAAATAAAAGATACTTAGGGAAAATTCTAGAAAAAATGTAGGGATAGTTGAAAAGAGATTTGAAAGAATTTTTCAATGTTTTAAGTATTATAAAAAATTAGAGCTCCAATAAAAAATATGAACTCAAAAGCCAAAAATTATGATATGACTTTAACAAGTGATAAAATGCACCAACACCAAAATCTAGAAAAACTACTAGCACTACTAAAAGTACTATTTATTTTTGAAAATTTGTGTCCATATTCTCAAGTTGTGTTAAAAAAGAAAAAAATAGCTTCTTTAGGGAATGATGGAGGCCTAATGATGGTCCTCTGGTAGTGACTAAGTGGCAGGATAATGATTGGGAAACTAAAAGTTGATGATGCTATTAGATTCACTAGTAGATTTGTAGTGATTCTATTAGTGATGGAATGATCCGGGATTACAAGTGACACTTCTAGTATTAAGTGAACCACTTTGACATGGGGTGGTGAAGGTTTTAGGCCTTTTTTGTTAGTAGTGACTAGCTGCTTAGCTAGTGATATGATCACAAGCAAGTTTGGTGCCAAAAAATCTAAAATTACTGTCAATTTGTCTCACAAACATCAACAAACCTAAAATGCTAGTGTATGTTGACATCAACCCTATTGAAATAAAGATACACTACCAAAAACTTAAAAATCAATAAATTTCTTACAATGACCATTGAACAAAAAAATATGTACTACACTAGATTTTTGTGTAGGACCTGCATAATATTGATGAAAATTGTATGATATAATATACTCGTATGGATCTAATTTGTATAAGTACATGTAGTTTTAATGCCTCAAATCTAGTACCATTCAAAAATACCTTGAATGCTTTTTGTCCTAATTTTGACAATTTGACAATCAATCTTATTGTTTCTTAGCATTCTAAGTAAAATGATGATCTTCATTTTTCTCTAAGGTGCATTGTTTGAATGCTCAAGGCTAACTCTCTCAAAACATTGATAGAAACTTATATATCTAGAATTTGATCCACATTGGAGTTGATGATTAAACCCCACAATTCTTAGAGATCACCTACAACCAAAACATCCATCACAGAAGAGAGAAAACATATTTTTTTTATTAAACCTTGATAATTCTATTGATGCAATAATTATTAATCTTTGATAAAAGATAAAGAAACCCTACACAAGGGTTGAAATAGATCATGAATTTTGTCTTATTCACATGACTTGAGACACAAAAAAGTATATGAACTAAGTACTAAGCTTAAGAAAGCCAATATAAATAAGTCTTGATTAATAATTACTTATGTGATTTACCTTTTTACTCTCAACACTTGAAAACATTTTGAATTACTTAGCACTTTAAACACTTGAACACTTAGCATTTTAAAGCACTCACTTTTAAATCACTAGGCACTATAGAGTTGCTTGGTTTCTATATAAGCATAACTTGTACTCTAACTCTTAAAGGGCTTGACTCATAGAGAGAAATTCAAAGGTATTTCCTCCTTCATACGATGGGTCCTATCTTCCTTTCAACACAATCATGTCACAGTGATTAGTAAAAAATACACCAAATTGACTACAAGATGTCACATTGATCACATACCAAGCTATACTAAATTGATAAAATTATATGACATGATCCAATTTGACACCTAGCCACTTGATGTGATCCAACTGGCATAAGAACATGCTCTAATAAAGATTTTTCACATGAACCAACATCAAACAATCAACATTGGCACATCATTTTAGAAAAACTAAACATATTTTATTGTCTCAATTTACTATAAAAAACTATTTAGATCTGATTATTAAAGTTTAATCTAAATCATTGTGTAAACTACAATTTAAAAAATATACAATTATTTTATAATAAAAATAATAAAATTACAATTCTAATTGCAAAGATAACAATTTCAATATATTCTTTAAAATATTCTACTTAGACATCACATGTTTCAATGGTCAAACAAATTAATAACCACTTAATACTTCATCTACAACAACAAATAATGTAAGATTCATTTTTAAACATTAAAATGAGTGGTGTTTAAGAATACCTCTCCCAAAGTTATTGAAATATAATTTTAATAATCATAACAATGATCCTTAATGACCATCAAATCGTTCTTAAATACTTTAAATGGTTATTAATTTGTTTGATCACTTTAGGAACGATTAAAATCAATAACCATTGTACACCTCATCTACAACAAAAAAAATAGTGTAAGATTCCTTAACTATTAAAATGAGTGATATTTAAGAATGCCTCTCCTAAAATTATTGAAATATAACTTTAATAATCATAACAATGATCCTTAATGACCATAGAATCATTCTTAAATACTTTAAAGACTAGCACTTGCACCAGAGGGGTGCAAGGGTTACGTTGATAGAAGACTATATAAAAACATAATAAAGAGGTGTAGTTTGAAATATATGCAATCTTGTTTGTAAAATTTACAAAGTATTTGTAATACATATAGGGGAGAGGGGCCCATAGTGGAGCACCCTAACTTCGCCTTTCTCAAAATCCTACGTGGAAATTTCAAATCACTCCCAATTTTGTACAATAGTTTATTTGACAACTCATGCTTCTATATTTCATTTTAGGGCCACATCATCGATATGATACCACATCAGCATGCTTTTTGTTTAGGTATCCAAAAAAGGCCAAAAAAAAGTGAGACGGATAGTGGTGCACTAAGTCATGTTTTATTGGAATGCTGATGTGGAATCACATGATTTGCCAGCTTGTGTATTTTATGGATAAAAAGTGTTTTGCAATTGGATATTAAGGTGCTTCACTATGGGACCCACTGAGGACTACTTTTATCCCCACTATTGAACCCCACTCCACTATGGGCCCCTCTCCCCTATTGAGTCCAAATCTCTTTACCCTCTTTTGCAGTAAGCACCTCACTTTGAGAGAAAAGTGTATAGATGTTCTTCACCACTGACACCCTAAAATTTGCCTCTGCTCTCCCAGGTATGTACACATTAATATAAATTAGGGCTAACAAAAAAATTGAATAGTTATCAAACAACATATTATAGGGCATATGGCCAAAAGCATTCCAAATTCCCAAATCATGAAATTTAATGGCACATCTGTTTCTGTTACCTGCCAGTGTCTAGCATAAAAACCCTCTAGAGACATGTTTTTTAGGGTCATTGAGGAACCAAATCTACAGATTGTAAAGAATCCGGTATATGGATAACCATGTAATGACCTGTCTTCTTTGTTTCTCTTTTCTAGGTTAGAATAAGAGCTAAGAAGACAACATCATATAACTCAGCTTGCAAATTCAACAACTGAACATGTATTTTGCATCCATAGCTCAAGAAGAATATCTTCAAGCTTGGGAGCATATTTTGTCTCAGAAATTCTCTAGAAACGTATTGATAAAGAACATTTGAAATACTTATGTTGCAAGGTGTTACATTCTCTCATGCTTTGTTGTTTAGATGAAAGAGTAGGGGCAGAAAGCAAAATTGTCACATTTGACAAATGAGCATTTAGTTAACATGAGCAATAACGTCAAAATCAGATATCCAGAAGCAAATACCTTCAAAATTTGATGTGATTTTCATCTCAGGAACTCTCTCAAAATGACTGCCATAAAATGCATTTTAGATACTCAGAACACTATTATATTGCCGGCATCTGAACCTAAGCTATAGATTCAAGAAGTTGAAACTATGCTTAGGCCTGGGGCTTCTTGAACAAGGTCAATGCCATTATGCTGTTCTTCAGTGTTTTAATGAAAGAATGTGGGAAAGAAGCAAAAATTCGCACTCAGCTGGAAGATTTGATAATAAAATATTTAATTACCATAAAAAGCGAGCAGTAAATACCTTCAACCTTAGTAATGATGTTATGTAAGAGATTCTCTTAAAATCAAATACCTAAAATGTATTTAAAGTTCTCAAACGCTACTTTGCACATCTTTGAGCCTAAAATACAGGTTTAAGAATTTGCACATGCACTTTAGATTTAGGCCTTGTTTAACAAGCTTGTACATTCATAATCATGTCATTACCTCTATCATCCTTGTTTGTATTTTTCTAGGTTGAATTGGAGGGAAAGAAGAAAAACTCATGTACTCAGATTGCAAAGTCAATAAGTAATCATGTATCTTGCATCCAAATCTTAAGGCAACTATCTCCAGCTTGATCCTGAATTTTGTCTCAGAAATTTTCTCAAGAGAATTGCAATAGCCATTATGAATACTCTGGTGTTACAGTGAAAACAGACCTGTGCTTGAATAAGGAAGAAATTCTCTCTTGATTTTTGTATTTTTCCCTTTTCTAGGCGAAAAAAAACTTGTAACTTTCTGCCTCAGAAATTCACACAAAAACAAAACGATAGAATGCATTTTAAATGCTTAGAGCACTGCAATATAGCTCATCTTCGAGACTAAACTACATAAGAATTTGCACCTAGGCTAGTTCAAAGCTTACAGAACAAGCCTGTGCATGCAAATCATGTCATTGTCTCTTTCCTCCTTGTTGATGTGAAAGTGCAGTGCAAAAAGCAAAAAAATGAACTCTTCTAGCAAATTTAACAATGGTTCATTTAATTATCATCGAGTTCCTCTCCCAGTAAATACCTTCAAACATACTTGTGACTTTTTGTTTGAGAAATTCTCTTATATCCTAGGCCATAAAATGCAGTTTAAATACTCAAACATATTGCAGGTCTCTGAGCCTCAATCACAGACTTACGAATTCAAAACTACAGTTAGTTTTAGGGTTTGTATAACAACCATGTAGATGCATGGCATTATCTCATTCGTCCTTGTTTAGCCCGAAGGGCTGCGTAACATGCAAAAATTTCCACTCAGCTGGCAGATGCAACAATTTGAAAACCTAATTAACATTGAAATCGAGCCGTAAATACCTTCAAACTTCACTGTTAGTTTTGTCTCAGAAATTTTCTCCAATTAAAATATCACTTAAGGCTTTAGATTTCTGTTATCATAAACCGCCGTACAATACATTATTCCGCTTTTTGATTATTTATTTTTTATTTTTTGCAGTCTTCTAAACAAAAATATTGGGGCGAGGAATACTTGAACCAGGCTTGCATAGAATGAAATAAAACGAAACAAATAAACAATCTATGTAGCATGCAAATTCCCAAAAAACTAGCTGAGACCATGGCAAGTGACTTACCTCAAAATTATGCACAAATTATGTTGTTTGTCAACAATGTTGATGAGAAAAAATGGCCAGTTTGTAGGAAAAATATAAGAAGCCCTACCACAACAAACCAAAACCAATCTCCCTACAGCTGCTTCAATCTATAAACGAAAAGTGGATATGAACAAATCTGGGTTTTAGGGCGTCACATTAAATCTGATTTAATTCAATTCAAAAATTAAAGGCATTCAATCCAAAAATTGAAGGCAAAGATGTGAAGTGGGAAAGTTGCTTTCTGAAGAAGTTTTCCAGACACCAGCAGTTTTGCGGCATGCAGACAACATACAGGATTAAAACAGTCAAAGAAAAATTGTTTCAGGGGAGCGGTAACTGGCAGGATGAAAATAGTCAAAGAAAAATTGTTTCACGAGAGCCATAACCAGATTTCACTCAAAAATTTCATTCTATATATAGTCTATTACCTGAAAAATTAGAATAGTAGTGTGAATGGCCCATAGCGCTACATGAAATTGATGAGAAATTTTTTAATTAAACATGAGCTGATTTAAAAACAAAGTAATGTAAGAAGTCAAGACATCCATGTGAAATTTGCTTTGAAACAGATACAAATTTCTCCAATAACACATGCAGAGTTTCTGTAGTAACACTCAATATTTTTGACCAAGAATAGTTGAATTCTTGCAAAGCTTATAAATAGAACTGTTTCAGTTTTTATTTCTACAAATTGTTAGTTTTATTTCTTTGCAATGGCTTCATCAACGTTATTTCTCACCATCGTCTTCCTTGTTATATCTTGTTTATCAATTGATGGGTGTTCTAATTCAGCCGCAAAAGAAAAGAAAATACTATTCTACTGGGCATATTGCAAAATTCACGGCCAACAATTCACTGCTAGAAAATTCACTGTGATGACAAATTCACCACAAGTAAAATTCACCAAATTCACCACCGCAGAAAATTAATCGCAATTCACCACTTCATTGAAACCATTCCCACTTGCTTAAGCAAGAAAAGCTCCAAGGATAAAGGTCACCATAATTGAGTAGCCCTATATATGTAAGGGTTTTGAATTGTTAAGAGAAGAAATGTTGAAGAGCTCAAAAGTAGCATTGATTAACATAAAATATATACATGGGCTTCTTAAGGCAATTTCATTTGCAGAGAGAAAGAACAACTTGAATCATTCATTTATATAGAGAAAGAACTGTTAGAGATATGTAATCTCAACTATTTAATTATGCTAATTCCCTCCAGCTAAGGATGTGTACCTGCTTTTAAGGCAATTTAATAGGAATGCTTTTTGGAGAATATTTGAGAGATTTGGATTAATGCGTATTAACTGCATATTTACTCTCACACACTTTGTGGGTAGTAAAAGATATTAATATTTTATTCTCCTTAGCTGTCCACTGTAGTTTTTGGTTTTAATTCCTTTTTTGTGGTCATTTTGCTTAATGCAAGAAACAGAAAAGAGAGCAACGCAGCTCTACAAAATATGGTGTAAGGAAGAATAGGGCATCAAAGCTCTCCATATTAATGAATATATATAAATCTGATTGCTGTCTATTTTGTGTTGTGTTTCAATTGTGTTTTTTTGAGCAGCTCTTAATTGCATTTGAATGTGTTTATTTTACTATTGTGTATGATCTTTATTTGCTACTCTGTTTATTTCTACTCCTCTGCCCCTTGGCCCACATCTGGTATCAGAGCCACTTGTTCAAACTTCTAGACTCTTTTCTGGGTCTGCACTTATTTCTTGTTTAACAACCATCAATGGCTTCCACAACCTCAATGTCTGGTGCTTCCTTGTCTAGCCTGTAAACCCCTCTTTTCATAGGCAAAAAATACGAATATTGGTCATTGACCATGAAAGCCCTGTTTAGGTCTCAGGATGTTTGGGAAATTGTTGAGAATGGTTATGCAGAACCAGTAGACCAAGTAGCTTATAATGCTCTCACACAGGCACATACAGATCTCTTGAAAGAGCAGAGAAAGAAGGATGGAAACGCCCTTTTCTACATTCATCAAGCAATGCATGAAAATATACTGCCAAGAGTTTCAACAACAACACAAGCAAAGGAGGCATGGGACACACTGCAAATAGCCTATCAAGGTAAGGACAAAGCTAAAGTTGCAAAACTCCAAATACTTAGAAGAGAATTTGAAAATATAAGTATGAAAGATTCAGAATCTGTGGAGTTATTTTTTACTTGTGTTGTTGGGCTGGTAAATCAGATAAAGTCTCATGGGGAAACATTAGAAGAGACAAGGATAGTTGAGAAAATGTTAAGGGTTTTGCCTACTAAGTTTGATCCTTTAGTTATTGCCATAGAGGAAACTAAGGATTTAACCCAATTGACAATGGATGAATTGCATGCATCTTTGATAAATCATGAATATAGGTTGAACAAATCACACACCTCTATTGAGAATGCTTTCTCATCTCAGGCTTCAATAAGCCGTGGAAGAGGTAGAGGTAGGTTCACACCTAGGGGTAGAGGAAGAAATTCATTTAGAGGACGTAGCAACAGTCCTGCAAACCAAGGTGGAAGAGGACATAATAATGAACACTTTCAAAGTCATCCAAGTGGTCAAAGACAAGATAAGTCACATGTTCAATGTCATTACTGCAAGAAGTATGGTCACCACTCCTTTAAGTGCAGGAAGAAACAACATGACCAAGGAAGAAAAAATCAAAATCCCCCAGAAAATTCTACAAAAACTATGTTCATTCCATGTGCAAAGATTGTTGAAGCAATTTCTACAAAATCACCAATTGAATGCAATATGGTTCAAGATAGTCCAAATGATATTTGGTATTTAGATTCTGGCTGTAGCAATCACATGTCTGGAAATCTAGAGTTATTTTCAAGCTTGGATAAATCAGTCACTTTAAATGTTACTCTTGGGAACAATAATCAAGTGAATGTTATGGGAAAAGGCACTGTTGATATTCTAACGAAAAAGGGGGAGCAAAAATTCATTCATGATGTTTTTTATGTTGCTGGTCTGAAACATAATCTGATGAGTATTGGTCAATTAGTGCAAAAAGGATACATAATTTACATGAAAAATAATGCATGTGTTATTCTTGATAAATATCCAAGTACTCAGCTGATAGCAGAGGTACAAATGACAAAAAATCGAATGTTCCCATTAAGGTTGAAACCTGACATCAAAAGAAATACAGCTGAAGCTTATCATATGACAGAAAATACACAAGCTGGAACAACATTAAAGGCTGAAAATTCTCAAGACGCCTCCAGAAAGTTGCTCCGGAAAAGAACAAAGTAGTAAAGTTGCTCCAGAAGGTTGCTCTAGAAACATACAAAGTAGCAAAGTTGCTCCAGAAGGTTGCTCCAGAAAAGAACAAGGTTGCTTCGGAATAGAGCAAGGTTGCTCCAAAAAGGCAGAAATTGAAACCAAAGAAGAACAAAATGGTAATGTAACTATTCAAACAACTTTTCAGTCAGTGGTAAAGGATGAATCTTGGAACATGGCATCTAATATTTGGCCATTTAAGCTTTGGAGGTCTAAATTTGTTGCATAGAAAGAATATGGTTAAGGGGCTGCCATTAATTCAAAAACTAGAAAGAGTATGTGAAGTGTGCATTTTGGGTAAACAGCATAGAGAGACCTTCCCAGTTGGAAAATCAGAAAGAACATGCAAACCACTTGAGATTGTTCACTCTGATATATGTGGACCAATGCAAACTCCTTCCATTGGAGGTTGCACATATTTTCTGACCTTTATTGATGATTATACAAGAAAGACATGGGTTTATTTTTTGAGGCATAAATCTGATGCATTTGGAGTCTTTCAGTAGTTCAAGGCTCTTGTAGAGAAGCAAAATGGTTACTACATCAAAATATTAAGAATTGATAGAGGCGGTGAGTATAGTTCTAATGATTTTCTGAATTATTGCAGCCAACATGGTATTCACAAACAATTTACAGCCCATTACACACCTCAACAAAATGGTGTGGCTGAAAGAAGAAATCGAACTATCATTGATATGGAAAGAAGTATGCTGAAATAAAAGCATTTACCAAATGAATATTGGGTTGAAGCAGTAGCAACTGTTGTTTATATTTTGAATAGATGTCCAACTACAAGTGTAAGGAATGTGATTCCTCAAGAGGCTTGGAGTGGTAGACAACACAATGTTTCTCACTTCAAAGTTTTTGGATGCATTGCATATGCTCATGTGCCTGAAGAGCTGAGAAGAAAATTCGATAACAGAGGTGAGAAATGTATTTTTGTTGGGTATTCAGAAGATACAAAAGCTTATAAGTTGTTTAATTCAATTACAAGAAAAGTTATAATCAGCAGGGATGTACAATTTGTGGAGAATGAAGCATGGGATGGAAATGTAGAAAAAATAATAAGTGTAGCAACAACTGATCCACATGATGATATGAATGATGAAGTGATAGAACAATAAGGCATTCCTCAAGCAATACCTCCTTCCACTCCCGAACATGCAACACAAGTTGTAGCACAAGATACACCTCATTCTACAACAAGACTTTCAAGAAATCAACATTTTACACCCACACAAAAAACTCCACAAAGAACACCAGCCATAACACCATTTGGAAGTCCATCAAACTCAGTTGATAGAAGCAACTCATCGGATCCTACATTGGCAAGCTTATTGTAGCGAAAAACAAAGAGTTTAAGAGATATATATGAAGCTGATTTTAGTGTTGACACATCAAATTCATTTTCTGTTTTTGCTTTATTTTTAGAAGTTGCTGATCCAATGTTCTTTGATGAAGCAATTAAGGATGAAGCATGGGCTGAAGCTATGGATGAAGAGATTGAAGCTATTGAAAAGAACAATACTTGGGAGTTGGTGGATCACCCTCAAGGAAATGATGTAATAAGTGTAAAGTGGATTTATAAAACAAAGTATGGCATGGATGGAAATGTGTTGAAGCATAAGGAAAGGTTGGTAGCTAGAGGTTTCACTCAGCAGCCTGGTATTGATTACACTGAAACATTTGCACTGGTAGCTCTCTTGGATATGGTAAGAAGTGTTTTGGCCATTACAACTCAAAAGAAGTGGCATGTTTTTCAAATGGATGTAAAATCTGCATTTTTAAATGGTTTGATTGAAGAGGAAGTTTATGTTGAGCATCTAGAAGGATATGAAATTATAGGTCATGAAGGCAAAGTATACAAGCTGAAAAAGGCGCTCTATGGACTCAAGCAAGCTCCTAGAGCATGGTATAGTCGAATTTATTCTTATTTAATTAAGAATGGTTTTAGTAGGTGCAGCAGTGAGCCTACTTTATATATCAAGATGGATGAAGAAGGTAAAATTTTGATAGTTTGTCTTTATGTAGATGATTTGATCTTTATGGGAGACCTTTCTATAAATCTCTTTAAGGAAGCTATGATGAAAGAGTTTGAGATGACTGATCTGGGTCTTATGAAATATTTTTTGGGAATAGAAGTTAAGCAATCAACAGATGGTATTTTATTTCTTAGTCAAAATATGCAAGTGATGTGTTGAAAAGATTTAATATGCTGAATTGCAAATCAGCTCCTACACCAGTTGTAATAGGACTGAAGTTAAGCAAAGAAGATGATGGTTCATTAGTTGATCCTAAACTGTTTAAAAGGATGGTTGGTAGTCTCATGTACTTGACTGCCACGAGACCTGACATCATGTATGGTGTAAGTCTTATCTCAAGGTTCATGGAGTCTCCAAAAGACTCTCATTGGCAAGCTGGAAAAATGATATTGAGGTACATATGTGGAACAAAGAACTATGAAATTTTATATTCAGCTGTAGATGATTTCAAACTCATTGGATACACAAACAGTGATTGTGCTGGTAGCATAGATGATAGAAAAATTACTTTTGGTTATTCCTTTAATTTTGGATCAGGTGTTGTATCTTGGGCTTCAAAGAAATAGCCTATTGTTACACTTTCTTCAGCAGAAGCAGAGTATGTTGCAGCCACAGCAACATCATGTCAAGCCGTATGGATGAGAAGAATGTTAGCTGAGTTGATGCATAAACAAGATGAAGCAACAAAGATTTACTGTGATAATAACTCAACCATTGCATTGTCTAAAAATCATATTTTTCATAAAAGAAGCAAGCACATAGACACTAGATTCCATTTTATAAGAGAGTTAGTGAATAACAAAGAAATATGTTTGGAGTTTTGTAGATCAGAAGATCAATTTGCTGATATTTTCACTAAACCATTGGCAAGAGATGCATTTGAATACTTGAGAAGTTGTTTGGGTGTTTGTGTTGAAGATAAATGCTCCAAAAATTTATGTGCTAGTGCAGATGCTCCAGAACTTGAAATGTAGATGCTTCAGAACTTGAAGTCAGATGCTCCTGAACTTTTTGAACATAATTCAGGAACAAAAAGAAGATGCTTCAGAACTTGAAGGAAGATGCTCCAGAAGTTTTTTGTGCAATTTGTTAGCTAGTTGAGATTAAGGGGGAGTGTTAGAGATATGTAATCTCAACTATTTAATTATGCTAATTCCCTCCAGCTAAGGATGCGTACCTGCTTTTAAGGAAATTTAATAGGAATGCTTTTTGGAGAATATTTGAGAGATTTGGATTAATGCGCATTAACTGCATATTTACTCACACACTTTGTGGGTAGTAAAAGATATTAATATTTTATTCTCCTTAGCTGTCCACCGTAGTTTTTGGTTTTACTTCCTTTTTTGTGGTCATTTTGCTTAATGCAAGAAATAGGAAAGAGAGCAATGCAGCTTTGCAGAATATGGTGTAAAGAAGAATAGGGCATCGAAGCTCTCCATATTAATGAATATATATAAATATGATTGCTGTCTATTTTGTGTTGTGTTTCAATTGTGTTTTTCTGAGTAGCTCTTAATTGCATTTGAATGTGTTTATTTTACTGTTGTGTATGATCTTTATTTGCTACTCTGTTTTATTTCTACTCCTCTGCCCCTTGGCCCACAAGAACAGGTTGAATCATTCAAAGGTATAAGATTTTTACAGTTTATATTGATGAAAGTTTATTTTTTCTGGATTGAACTGCATGTGGTTTATTTGCATCAACTTTTCAAATCGGATTGTATGATCCATCATTAGAATGACAAAGAACATGAAATAAAATCATCAAAATGTAATCTGAAATGTTGATGTAAATAAATCACACAAAATTTATTTTAGAATTTTTTTTTCAGATTGAATCATATCAATTGATCAGTAAGTTTGAAAATGGAACCTATTCTTTTTTATTTGTAATGACCTAAACCAAAAACCCAAGGCTGGTTACTCGCAGGAGATTCATTTGTCCAACTTCACATGAAACAGTACCGAAGAAATCCACAATGCCACTACTCTGGCATGAGGAAGACATCAATTGTACTGTGTTTACAGATCACCATACAATTCCGTGAATATGGATCGATGTGATCTAATGGTGACATTAAATTTAAGAATGTAGCATTCAAGGGTGTTTTGATCAAAGATGTAAGTAAAAATCTAATAGCAAGTTTTTAAGATACTAAAACTAAAACATAAAATGTAGCTAGGTACTCAAGATATCTAATAACTGAGATCATGGATTAAAAGACACTGCTTAAAATTGAAGGGATATTTAGTTGAAATGGGAAATTTAAATAATAGAGACTTTGGTTCAAAGGAAAAAAATGTTAAGAAGAGGGAATTTTTTTTGGATAATGATAAGAAACTAGTCATGTCTTTTGTTATTTTCATAAATCTAGAAGAACTAAATACTTTGAATTGATAATGATAAGAAACTAGTCATACCTTTGTTATTTCCATATCCTAACATAATGAATGTGAATGAGGGGTGGGCTTTGGTAAGGCTTGCATTGGACATTGGTCCCATGGTGGCCATTAATAGGGCATCAGACAAGTTGACAAATTTACTTAAGGAAAGTTCACCACTAGTAACTTATTGCCAAAAAAAATTAATTGCAAATAGATATACAACTAATTAAACTTATCTATGAGATATTCTAATTACACAAATATGGGAAGTATACAAAAACTGATTGAACTTATCTATGAAATATTCTAATTACACATGAATGAGAAGTACACAAAAGAAAGATTGTTCTTGCACTTATATTTATAGTCAATATAAAATTTGTTCATCACTGAATGAAGGTATTATCCAATAAGTCTTGGTTGTTGATTCAACAAGAAGACCAATGGTCTTATGATTGGATCAAACAACTACCGAGCTTCTTCCATTGTTAATGGATTGACAATTTGAAACATTCCATTAGTCTTGTTCCAATAAAGCTAAGAAGAACAATCAAACATCTTCTTTTTGAAGTCTCCACTGGGATTAAAGATGTCAACCCCACCCTGACAGTGACCCACAACAAGCCATTGCTTGCTCTTCTTCTTCTCCCACAGTTTGTGAAAGAGGGGAGAAGAGAAAACAATGTTTTGCAATGAATGGAAAACACATTGAGCTTGAAAAACATTTGGAAGAGGCAGCTTGGACAAGATTTGAACACTGATTTCCTCTAGAAGAAGTTCAAAGTAATTCCCCACTCTGTTCACTTTTCTTGAATAACTGGATGCCATAACAGCTATGGGGACAACAAATGTTTTCAATAGGCAGTAGTGAACACTAAGTAGAACATAAATAGGAGAAGATTTTCATTTAGCAGAAAGTCTGAAGTCTAAAATTAGAAACTAAACTTGACATGCATGGTTGTGACGGTCCATTGTGCATGTTAACGAAACTGACATCCATCACAATTTAGCAGAAAGTCTGAAGTCTAAAATTAGAAATTCGACTTGACATGCAAGAGTTGATAAAAAAAGGTCTGGTGAAATTATTCTGGCAATCAACTATTTTTAGGTGTAAATGCATGGTTGTGACGGTCCATCGTGCATGCCACACAAATTTATTTGTTAATATTTACCATCTAAAATTGAAGTTTCCTTCTAAATATTAATTATGGATAGTATTTTACTTATTGAAGTTTTTTTAATAATTTTTATTGTTTGGTAGGGCACAGGATTTAATAGCTACCCACATGTTAATTATGGATAGTATTTTATTTATTATTATTTTTTATTGAAAATAAAATAAAATAATTCAATAAAGAAAGGTAATCAACAGATTTCAAGAGCGAGATAAATTGTTACAACAGTTTAGCAAACCAAAACAAACTGAACCTAAATTTCAGTTATATTTATATTTAAAAAAAAGATAAAATATATTTATTTTCATAAATTATATTAAAGAAATAATTAAGATGATTAGTAATATAATTTTTTTTTGTATTATATATAAGGGGGTCACAAAAGACATATCTAGTTACATCAAAATGTACAAAACAAAAGAGGCCAAGCCTCACAACAGGAGCATCACGAATCTACATATCAGAAAGACCTATACAAAGATACAAGAAGGAGACCAAAAGACTAGTGTAAGATATCATCATGGGTGTCTACCTAGGCAGTCCACCCCATAGATCCCTCCATCCACATAATCTTTTTCTTCTCCTGGATTTGTGCAAGCATAAGGATTTGGTCCTTATTGGAGTTATTGTTTTCCTTAACCTCCTGGCTAAGAATTTTGCAAGTCCTCTCGAACATCTGCAGGTTATCCATATTCTCCCTCCAAACATAGCCATCCTTCATCTCAAAGATGAAGAAAGTGGCATATCTCGTCTTCAAGAACCTTTTGAGCTTTTCCTTTTCAATCAGCATAGTAGTATGAACCTGCAAGAAGATTTTAAAATATGTGAGTTTTCGAAAAGACTCAGTAAGAACTCTGGGGTTGTTTTGATACCTTTCCTCGTTTCTATATTTCCAAATCTGCCATAAAATATTAGAGGAGAGAATGTTCCAAAATAGATTAGTATCTTTTTTTAGCCCATCAATATGCCCAGTAATAATTTCAAGAATATTAATATTCATAGGTTAAGTGATACCAAACATATGCCAGATTTCCTTAGCAAAAATACAGTCAAAGAGAATGTGTCTACTAGACTCAGGTAATCTGCATAGGTTACAGTAATCAGCCGCATAGTTATCTTTTCTAATTGGGAGCCTATCAAGAACCAACAACCATTTAAAACATTTTATCTTAGGCTCAGTAGGGCCTTTCCACAATATATCAAAATATTTCTTCCAAGAGCAGATGTCAAAGGTGGAGTACCAAACAAAATTGACATGGTCAATGATAGCATTAGTATATCCAATCACATTGTAGATGTTTTTAGCTTTGATTTTGGAGATAATGGTCCCATCTGGCCATTTACAGCTTAAATATCTATGAGAGTCCATATGGAAAGTAGTAGGAAGGTCCTTGGTAGCTTTAAGAATCATATTATAAGTTTTCTTCTGGGAGGCCGAGATATCAAAATTGCTTCTAAGATCATCCCAACTGATTATCTTGTCATGCTCAAAGAGGTCAGCCAATTGAGAAATGCCCATATTAGACCAGTATCTAGTAGAGCAGCCTTGGGAGAGGGCGAGGGGTTTGCCAGATGAGTGTAAGTTCCACCAGATGGACCTTTCACCATATAGCTGATTATCATCATGGAAGGCCTTGTTAGTAATATATTTCTTGACATGATCCCAAGCTTTCCATATGGATCTAAAGACATTAGATCCTTGTACAACAATAGGAAAGTTGCCAATAATCAGATCATTAAAAGGAAGATTCTTCCAAGATTTTTCATTTTTGGGGAATCCCCTTTCTATATTGTTCCTAACAAGGATCTTCCATGGATCATTACCATCCATAGAGTGAAAAATCCACTTGGCAGCAAGGGAAATCCCTTAGAGTTTAAGATCCTTCAGGCCCAAGCCCCCAAAGAGCTTATCAGTATGGCACCAATCCCATTTAACAACATTAATCTTTCTATTTCCTTTACCATCAAACCAGAGAAAATTTCTGACAGCCTTTTGAATTTCCAAGATTTGGTAATTACTGAACATGCAAGCTGAGGAGTAGTAGATATTGTAGGAAGAATTTTTTTTTTGGTAGACTTGAACTCTTCCAGCCAAGGACAAGGATATGTTGTGCCACTTATCCAACTTCTTAGTGATTTTATCTTTAACCCAAGACCACATTTCCTTAAGGGAGGGTTCAATAGAAAAAGGTATGCCCAGATATCTCACAATTTTATACGGACCTCCCCATTGAAAATCATAGTTTTTAAACCAGTCAGGGGGTTGCTCATCCCATCCAAGACATATAGATTTGGAGTGTGATAAACTAGTGCCAGAAATAGTGCAAAAAAGATTGAGTTTTTTTTTCAGAGCTTCAAAGTTGTCAGCAATAGCTTCAAAGAAAATAGCAGTATCATCAACAAATTGGCAGTTTATAAACTCTTCATTATTAGGGAGAGATATGCCCCTGACAACAGGGGAGATTGAGTTATCTCTAAGAATGTAATACATGGCATCAACGACAATAACAAAGAGGGTAGGGGCCAAGGGGCAACCTTGCCTGATGGATCTACCAAGGGGGAAGGAGTCTGAAAGAGAGCCATTAACATCTTGGGAAAAAGCATCATTGTGCAACATATTAACAGAATTGCAGAAAACACTAGGAAATCCAAAAGCCTCAAGCATCATGGAGATAAAGCTCCATTCCACCCTATCATAGGCTTTTTTGAAATCAAAAAAAAAATAGCAGAATTTTGTTGAGAGTAATTGGCCCAATTCATGGCTTCCCAACTGGTGATCAGATTCTCTAGAATATACCTTCCTTTAATGAAACCAGTTTGGGCAGAACAAACAAATTTGGGCAGGATATTCTCAAGTCTCAAAGCCAAGATCTTCGCAAAATTTTTATAGGAAACATTAAGGAGAGTCATAGGTCTCCAATTCTTAATGAAAGCTTTGTCCCCATCCTTAGGAATCAACTTAATAATACCCTTGTTGATGGAGCTACCCAGGGAACCCCTAGCTAGGGCTTCCGAGTAGATATCTTGAAGATCTTTGCAAATTCAACTAATATTAGACTTGTAAAATTCCACAGGGAGGCCATCGGGCCCAGGGGCCTTGTCATTATTAAGGGAGTTAATGGCTTTTTCAATTTCCTCCAAGGAGATATCTTTAGATAGCAGGTTAGCATCTATAGTGGAGATCCTATTAGGGATAAGAGATCTACACTGATTTCTAAGGGAGGAAGCCTCCTCCAAATCCTCAGAGGCAAAAAGATTTTGGTAAAATTTAGCAAAGGCCTCTTTGATGTTGTCAAGGTCAGTTATTTCTTGATTATCAACTATAATTCTCTCTATAGTTTCATTGGACTATTTATGCTTGACGAGGTTAAAGAAAAATTTAGAGCCACGATCACCAAACTGTAGCCAGTGAGTACGAGATCTAATTTTGGTGCCTCTAGTTTTAACCTACTGGTGTTGTCTAAGGGCTTCCTTATCATTAATCACATGAGAGATGAGATCATAGTCCGAGGGATTGGATTGGATGTTAGTTTCAGCTTTCTGAAGGTCAGAGGAAATATTTATTTGGTAAACCTATAATCTCTAGCCCTTTTTTGGCCAATGGTCTTTAACAGATTCTGCTAAGCGAGAATGTTCATGTTCCATCTATCCGTGTGAGAGCTGGTGGAAAAGTTATTCCTGTTAATGAGTTTAATGATATGAATGGCAACAAGAGTGTCCTCATCTTTAAGAAGACTAGTATTAAGGATAAACTTGGGATTGGAGCCTTTGCTGCGCACAGGGGAATTATTAATTCTAATACAGGTGGAGATAGGATGGTGATCGGAGAGGGAAGTGGAGGTGACGAGGACAAAGTTGCCCAGGTTATCAGGCAAAACATAGAAGAAATTTTTATTAGCATAGAAACGGTCAAGTCTAGAATATATTCTAGAGGGAACTTGTTGGAAATTACACCAAGTATGCCATAAGCTAGGATTCGTGTCTTTATTTCCAGCCAAGGGGTCACAGAAATGTTCAAAATTTTTCATTCTATTCCAATGAGATTTTTCTAGGTCTTTCCAAGCAAATGGAAGACCACCAACTTTGTCCTCCTGGGATTCAACCATATTGAAATCCCCACCCACAAGCCACGGGATATTAGGGAGAGCAGCCAGCCAGTCCTAGAGGCTCGCTCTCTCCCTAAAATCATTTGAGGAATAAATAGAGCATATGCCAAAGACATTGTTATTGTAATTAATAGTAATCTACACTGCTTTGTTACAAGGGGAGAGCCCATTTCTAGTGATATAATTCTCCCATCTCACGTTAACCAGAAGCGCAACTCCACCCCTGCCCCTAGGGTGGTTAGTACAATACTTGATGGTATCTTTCCAAAGGAAGTTAAGATTGGATTCAAGAACGAATCCAATAGCTTTAATCTCTTGCAACATCAAGAAGTCCATGGATTTACAGGTATCTAAATACCACTTAATAACAAACCTCTTGTCAGGGGATTCAAGCCCCCTTATGTTCCATGAAATGCAATTCATGAGGAAACATGCGAGGGGGGACAATGATCTACGGACCCCACAATTGGGGCCATATCAACAGAAGGGATATCCCCAAGCTTTTTACTGGAGGAGGGCGGGTGCACGAAGTTGGTCGCACTTTTGTGGCCAAATGGGAAAAAAATGGGAAAACACATAACACGCCCGTGTTACAACGCGAGCGCGTTATGTACTTTTAAAAGAAAAAAAAAGTGAAATGTGTATCATTTGCTTTTCACTATTTCTCAGCTCTGCCCGCGGCCAAAAACCCTCATTTTCACGCTCACATTCTAGGAGGAAGGACTTCTGAAAATTTCATCAACAGTTGGATTTTTTCTGCAAATATGGCACCATGATGATGAAGAGATGCAGGAGGTAAGTATTGTTTACTATTTGTTTTGAATTTGTTAGTTTGAAATTGATTTTGTTTGTTTTAGGTTAGATTTGATTTTTTTTTTAAAATCTGTAGGAAATATTGCAAATCCTCAACAAGAAGAGGAGGTAAATCCTCAACAGCAAAATCCTCAACAAAATCAACCTCAACAACAAAATCAACCTCCCCCACCATTCTCTCAATTCCCTCCTGGCACTCAAGAAAATTTGAGGAGGAAATTGAGAACAATAGAAAACAACTTGAGGATCTTATCTAGGTTGAGTGATCCAAATGCTTCAACCACAAAAAGAATGCTTCTAGAAAATTCATTGAAAGACATGTTAAAAAATGTAGATGCAATCACCCAACAAATATCTGGATGGCAAGATAGGAGGTAGACAGCTAGGGCATATTATGCAAACAAATTATCATATAAACAAGTAAAAGATTTAAAAATTACTAAAGGTGATTTGTGCTCTCTATTCACTGACCCTAAAACAAATCAAAATCTTACCCTCAATGCAAAGAGGTTTCCTATTCATTGGTGCCACCACCAAGAGATTAAGAACCATTTTTATGAAAGATGGTATATGGTCTTTGATTACCCACCGTGCAATAATTGTGAAGTCCCCCAATATTTTCTTAGGAAACTATACAACGAGTTTGTATTGAACCAAATCCAAAATTATTTTGATATGAGGGAGTTCCAGGGGAGAGGTGGGGGGTCAACTTAGGATAGGCCTAGTGCACAGCCGGATCCTATGCGGCAAGGGAGACGACCTCTTGCTAGGCCGCCTCGTGAGCAGATTGTGATGCCTGCTGTTGCGAGGGAGAGTGCCGACATAAAGACATTGCAGGTGATCACAACTTTGACCCAGAGTGTCATCCATCACACTAGCCCTATTGTACAACACCATCCAAGGGAGTCTTTAGGTGGTGGCCTTCGAACCCATGTGTGTCAATCTTGCGGGGCGACTTGTTCGTATGACCCTACCAACACTCAAGAGGGTGCTACGCAGGATCCATATGCTACTATGCAGCCTGATCCGTATGCATCTACGGGGATGGAGAGGACGGCTGATATTTTGCATGATGCATATGGCATTGACACTCAAGTAAAATTCAGTATGTTCATTGAATTTAATTTATTAAATTTCAATTGTGAAATGCAAGATTAACTAATTTAGTTTTATTATTTTAATAAAATTGCAGGGTCACATTGTAGAGACTGGATACACCAGTTATCCACCTACTTATTTTTGTAGTACACCTATCGGTGGGGTATGTAAAGTTAGTAAACAATAATAAATTTATTACATGTGTTAATAACATTCTTTTACGAATGGTATTTTAATATGTGATTTTGGATGTTGAACAGGGTACTGTTGGAGGTTTCAAGGAAACACCTCCGAGTGCCAGTAGATTTGATCAAACGTTCATGGAGGTAATATAGAATTTAAAGAGAACTTAAGTAATGAATTCTAAGTTTAATAGGATTTGTGTAGTTTATATTTATATTGTTGACCTTACGCTGCATTACCACAATGCATCATCTCAAAATCAAACATTACTTCTCAGTGCCCCGACACCCACAATTTTAAATATGTCTCTTTAATACTTGTACTCAAAATTTTGTTCATTAGATCTCATGTACATTATAAGTCATCACATGGATCGCTATTGTAACTTTTTTGTGATTGAATAATTTGTTGTTTTATTTTCAGATGTTGGTGACATA
>VDFB02205138.1:0-11580 GCA_007258455.2 Sequoia sempervirens | reverse complement strand
AGGTCTCTCTCTCTCTCAACCCTCTCTGTCCTACCCCCTCTCCCTCTGTTAGGTATCTCTCTCTCCCTCTCAACCCTCTCCCTCCTACCCCCTCTCCCTCTCTCTCTCTCTCTCAACCCTCTGCCTCCTATATTGGAAAAATATGTCTCAATCCCATAGGCTGAAACCTCTATTGGAGCCAAGTCAGTGTGACATTCTATGTCTGGCCGATGAGCAGATTTGTAACCTTATGTTTTGTACAAGTCACTGTGACCTTGCAGAAGTCTTGCCAAATGGTTACACATTGGATTCTTCGGTGTGACATGTTGTGTTCGGTATGTTCTCTTACCGTGTGGAGATCTCTGGCCGACAGGCCATACATATCATTTATCGGGGAGACCCTTGGCCGAAAGGCTTAGTTCGGGAAGAAGCCTCAGTGATGAAGAAAGGTCGCGCCGATGGGGGAAATCTTGGAGTCTTCACGGTTACACAATGACTTCAGTATGAAGTCTCAACGGTTGATCGAGAGTCTCACCGATGATGAGGGGTCTTCGGTATAACTCTTAGTGAACGGTGGTCTCGGGGTAACTTGGATAACTCGGTAAGAACTCTCAGCGAAGAGTGGTATGTCTCACCGATAGCATTTTCTTGGTGTCCTCGGAGTAACATGTGATGGCTCGGTAAGAAGTCTTACTGATGTGTGAAGTCTTGCCGACCGTTCGGTGCTCGATGTAACTAAAGGGGTCTCGGTGTGAAGTCTCAACGACGAACGAAAGTCTTGCCGACTGTTGATCACTTCGGAGAAAGTCTTTGAACCTCGATATGATCTCTTGGCGAAAGATGATAGTCTCACCGATGAAAGTTATATTGTCTATGTGACTTTTCAACCTCGGTATGAAGTCTTGGAAAAAGAGATGAGTCTTGTTGACTGGTGGATGCACATGGATTAACATGAAGGCTCGGCGTGAGGTCCTAGCGAGAGTGATAGTCTTGCCGTAGGGAAAACTAAAGTCAATGCAAGGGGTGAACTCGATATAACCTCTTGTTGATTGTAAGGACTCTTGGCGATATCGATTGCTGACTGTGTTGGCATCGGGGAGACACGGACAATGTCTCACCGATGAAAGTTATATTGTCTATGTGACTTTTGAACCTCAATATGAAGTCCTAGCAAAAGCGATGAGTCTCGCCGATTGGTGGATGCACACGGATTAACATGAAATCTCGGTGTGAGGTCCTAGCGAGAGCGATAGTCTTGCCGAAGGGAAAACTAAAGTCGATGCAACGGGTCAACTCGATATAACCTCTTGTTGATTGTAAGGACTCTTGGTGATATTGAATGCTAACTATGTTGGCATCAGGGAGACACAGACAATGTCTCACCGATATTCCAACATAGCTTGACATGGTTATCGTAACGTGAGCGCGTTATTAACCAGTAGAGATATGTTCATTTAGGATTAAATAATGCGCTCGCATTATCACTAAAACAGTAAAAAATCACAATATACCCATGATGTCGGCCCACATTCTGTATATTCTCCTGGATTTGCACATGCTCTGACAAATGGTAGCTTTTTGGTGATTGAGTGAAGTGTGCATGCATGATTTTGAGATTCCATCACCTTTTGAATGTTCTTTCCATCACCTTTGCATGAAATAGCATATTTTTCACATTGAGAGGCATATAATATCAATTCAAGTTTGAATTATAGTGATAATTGATATACAATTGAAATTTGGAGGGGAACAAGCATTTGAAGAAGTCAAATTGTTGAGGAGTTTGAGGAAGGAAGAAGCAAAGGCTGCATAATTGGGTAGAACTCCTCTATTTGAAACTTTTCTTTTTTAGGTATGTGAAATCTTTGTACATTTTCTTTCATTCTATTATGGCTTGCTTTCATTTTTTTTGTTTAGCTTATTCCATGTTGATCAAATTGTTTGTTTGTGATGCAATATTAGATTGCCAAGCCACTCAACAACATCATTTCTTTAGGGAACTTCCTTCCCAAATCAATAAAGAGTTAAAGATCAATTTATACAAAATTTGTCAAATTCATCCAAAACTACTTTTCATTCAACCAAAATCCATTTATTTCATTTCAAGTTATAAGGCTATCAATAGCCAATTCACCATCTCCATCTAGCAAACCATTTTTCAGAATCAATTTTCAACTTTGTTCTTGTCATAAACAATACAACAATCACTCATCAACTATACTTACCCCTTCAAGGCAAAAACAATCAAACACCTCTGTTCCTTAGACCTGCAATCAAACATCATCCCAGCCATTTAAGATATCTTTGCTCAAATCAACACATCCATCATCCTATCTTCACTTAAACACCATTTGTAACAACAAAAAGCAGCATTAGTTTAACATTGTCACCAGACCTTTAAGATACCAATTTCATCATGTTTTGATTGTAATATTCCAATATATCAGTATAGACACACTCTGACTACTTTGCATTCAAGAAACCATTGCCATATATTGGAAACATATGCCCAAATCATCAAATATTTAACAATCTACCTTCAAAACATTACCAAGCATAGACACAACTGTGGCATCACAAATGAGACTGCTCCCAAGCACTTAACAACATTCCTTTCGTTGTTTCTACATATTCTCTATTTTTAGCAAACAATGCCAAATATCTCTAGGAGGCCAACATTCCATCTAATCGGGTGATTCCTTTTCTATCATAATGCATTTACACAATCCCAATACAGATTCTCAGGCCTATTTTGATCCTTTTCAACATACTATAAAATTTTATACACTTATTTCAGAAAACAGAGTAGAACCAACATGTTGTTTACTAGTAAAAGCCCTTAAATAGGTCAATTTATCAAAGCAAGTCATCATAGAACTACTCACTAATCCACCATACCTGAAAATAGTCTTAGGCCATGTGTAGAAACTCACAAATAAACAAGTTTCAAGATGGGAAACACCCATCAATACACAAAATTAGTAAACATTTGATTATAGGGTGAAAACACACCAACCATGAGGGTTTCTTTAATGAAACATTTGCAAAACCTCTACTACTCTTCCCAACAATTGAAGCATGCTTCATTATGTCTACAAATTATTTTGAAATCATTTCTAAGCTCCTCTACATGTTGTTTCCTCAAACCCTACTTGAAAACACCATTTTTTTGAATGAGAAAATTGAGAATTTTGTTCATGCAACAGTATCCTGACTTCTTATTTCTATTTACCCCTGCCACACACATCTTCACATTGAAAAGAAACTAAATATGATCCATTCCACTGACCTACTAGCCCTACATTGGTGGAATGGCTAAGAATCACTTTTTAGACTCTCTAAACAATTCTAAGGAAACCACAGACCGAGACT
This sequence comes from Sequoia sempervirens, assembly GCA_007258455.2. Taxonomy (NCBI): domain Eukaryota; kingdom Viridiplantae; phylum Streptophyta; class Pinopsida; order Cupressales; family Cupressaceae; genus Sequoia; species Sequoia sempervirens. Next base: position 8,229 of record VDFB02205138.1, on the reverse strand, counting down.
TAGGAAACTAAGTTCAAATTAGATTGATTATTTGAATTACAATTCCTACAACTTTCAAGAATGAAAGAAGCCTCTTTCCCTGACAAGAATCAAATCTTAGAACATGCTTGAATCACTATGCAACCTGAAAACAAGAATAGAAAAGGTTTCCAAAATAAGCGAGAGAGGTTTTTTTATTAATTTTTATGGATTTTTGGGATACAAGATCTTCCTTTCTCGAGCTTACAATTCTTTTTAAAGGTGTCTAAATCGGTTGAAATAACTTCCTCTTCATCTTCATCAACCCATCCTTTCCCTTCCACAAAAAGACTCTTCACCTTCCTGCTTTTGTGCAATTTTACATTTTTACAATAATTGACAACTTTTGTTATAAAAGCAACTTTTCAATAATATCACCTAGTGACCTATTTCATGGTGCAAATACATTGAAATTCATCATTTAATGACCTTCACTCATCATATTTACTTGAACATTACAAATTGAACAAATTAGCCTTTTGAAGGAATTTCATGACCTAGGTGCTCCTGCACCAGTTTGTCATGTTACAACCTTACGTTGTCAATGGACATTTTAAATCACACAATTCGATACACTTTCCTATTACATTTTTAAACCACATCTCTTTGAGGTTGTGATACCAAAATGTTTAACCTATTCTAAGTAATTAAAATGCAATGAAAAACATAATGAAACACCTCAAGATTAGCCTAAGGAATTTTAAAATACAAAGAGGAAAGTGTTAAATGAAGACAAATGATATACCTTCCTTCTTGCAACTGAAACTCCTTGGTTGGCCCTTGATTTGGATTGATATGTATGCTCCTTAATGGCTCTTGATGTGGCTAAATGGAGGATTTTTACTATGTGTTTGGATGCAAATGCAAGTGAATGTAATTGAAGGCTAGATGAGTGCACAAAATGGAAACATGTAGTTATAAAATGGCTTAAGTGTTGAAAATTTCTTTGAGGAGGGGGTATTTATAGAAGAATTTGAATTCTCTAGAGAATTCAACGGTTGAGATTCATCCAACAAGGTCAAGATGAAGGGCTATGGTGGGTTGAGAACTCACAAGCCCTCACATCTTGACATATGGATGGTGAAGTGGATAAAGGTAGGATGATGTGTAGGTGATGTGGAAGAGAGGTACATGATGTGGAGGAAGTACAAGTACCTTGCAAGTACATTGGGAGATGGGAAGAATCTTGGGTGAATAAAAGTGAATTAAAATTTACAATGATTGGAAGAATCTGGTGGATAAAGACAAGGTTCCCAAAAGGTGGGAATTTGTCACATGTGACTTGATGTGACAAGTCAAAGGTTCTAGAAGATGCATGGGAAAAAGGGATTCTAGGAGGAATAAAAGTGAATTAAAAATTCACATGGGGAAGAGAGGAGCCTAGGGTGAATAAAAAGGAATTAAAAATTCCTTGGGGGATGGGGAGAGTTGACCAAGGTACTAATTAGGTTTGACTAATCGGTAATTAGAGGATAATTAGGGGTTAATTAGGATTAAAATCCAACTTGCAAAAGTTGGAGGATGTGACACATCCTAATCAAGGATTAGGCATGTGCACATCCTTAATGAAGAGATTAGGAAATGGATTAGGATTAGATGAAAATGACATGTGAGGAATTAAATAAATGTAATATTTATTTAATTTATTTGATGAAAAGAGGATTAAGGAGGGGTAAGGTATTTAATTATTAATTAAATACCTTAGGGATTTGGCAGAATTAAAGATATTAATTAAATAATAGTAATATTACTTAATTAACTCGGATAAGAGGATGTTTAGATGAAAAGTGATAAATTTGGATAAATTAAGTGTCCAAATTTGGATTTCTATAGAGGCATTTTGTTAAATTTAACAGTTGACTTTCTTTGTGTATGCTTCCAAAGCTATCATTGAGTTATTTTGTCAAACAGTTATACAAACCAGCTTTCATTGACTTTCTTTGTGTATGCTTCCAAAGCTTTCATTGAGTTATGCTTCCAAAGCTTTCAATTAGTTAATTTGACAACTTAGCACTTTTTGCACAGGTAAAATTATTCATCATGCCGAAGAAACGAACTGTTAAAATGAAAAAACTAACAGATGATCAGCTCCAATCCATCAAAGATAAAGAGAAAAAATGGATGAGGGAATTTCGTGAAAAGCAGAAATTGGGAACAATTGATGAAAACAAGCCAATTGAAGAGGAACCTCAACTGTCAAAAAGAGAAAAGAAATTGGAAACACAAAGGGCACGAATGCGAAAGAGTCATGCTAGGGGAGATGCAAATACCATAGTTGGAGACACACCATCTACCACAAGTGAATACAAAGGGACACCATTAAGCACAAGCGAATATGGAGGGACATCATCTACCACAAGTGAGTATGGTTGGAAACCATCCACATCTGAAGTTGAGAGTACATCATCACTCAGAGTTGAGGAACAAGGTATGCCATCATCCCCAAATGAACCTCAAGGTATGTCTTCTATTCCACCCTCAATCGAAGGTATGCAATCTAGCCCACCTCAATTAAATATTGATGAAATTGCTAATGTTGAGATATATGTACCTAAGAGAACACCACCTAGAATTTTGTGTAGAAAGCCAAAGTTTTTTATTAATATTGATGAGGATATTTTGCAGCACATGGAAGGTAAGATTCCAGAATGCACTTGTAGAAGATATACTGATAAGATTTGGCAAATGTTCTTTGAAAGGCTAAATGAGACTGTAAGATGTCAACTATTTTTTCAAATGATGCGGGGTTTAAAGTACAGAAACATCATGAAGACTCTTGGGTTGAGAACATCCGAATGCATCAAGTGAAAACACTATTGTGAAGAATCTAATGGATGCTTATGACAGTGTGGGTAAGACCTCACGCTCAAAGGATAGTAATGTCACCCGATGTGTCATTACATCGACTCTGGTAAGCAATCAAACAAAAATATCTTGCCTCATTAAAAATACAAGTGAACAAATGGGAATTAGTAGAAAAACTTTATCAAACTCCATTCAAAGGCGGCAAAGAATTGAGGGCACTGATTCAAATGAATTATGGGCATTCTCAGGGAGACTACCACACAAAGATAAAAAATTTGTTGAAGCATTGAGAACACTAATTGAAGATTATTGGAAGAATAATACAAGGCCATCTCCGAATCAAAGGGATGTCGTAAAAAGGAGAATCGATAGTCGAAACCGTGAGCCACATCCAAAGCATTTTTTGGATACGACTCAAACCCAATTTTTTCATAAATTTCAAAATTCTTATCTTCAAATTAGTATTTCTCAAAGATTTTTTGAAATGATTAAACCTTTTTATGTCAAGATAAATCACACACGCACTACTTGTTGTTGTAAACAACATATTGAATTCTCTAACCATTATGATGTTTATCGTTCTATATGTTTACATTTGCATACTACGATGTTTTGCAGGATTGTGGCATAGAAGCCCCACCAAAATCTTCAAGAAAGTTCTTATCAAAAAATTTATGTGAAATAGAGTATGGCCAAATATTCTATAGGATAGCATGCTTGGATGGTTCATGCGAGCGTTGCGGTGGCTTGCAATGAATGCTAGTATGTCAACATATGGAAAGCACATATGAGGCGGGACAAAAACTAGTAGAGTTGGGGAAGTATAAAATAGTGGCATATGCTACAAAAGATGGGTCTGAAGCAAAAAGGTGTGAGTTGGTTATTCAGAAGATTCTAGTGTATCAGTTCATATCCATGTTTCATGAGAATCTAGTGTATGAGTATGCAAGGCATACCCATAGAGCCCGATGGTTGGACACACAATTCAAGCTATGTACGGACACCTTTCCACTTGGTAGCATAGTATCAGTGGTTCACTTTGTAGAGAACTACACTCTACAGCCACAGCGTGAGGTGTTGTCACAGTATTACAACTCCACACAGGTTTCGATATTTGTGCACATAGCATTCATACATGCAATTGAAAGTACAAAGGACGAAAGGAAGGTATTGAGGGAGTATCACTTTTATATTAGTGATGATCACACGCACTCTTCAGATTTTGTGCAAGGTTGCTTCCAAATGTTCTACAATCATTTGGCTTAGAGGGGCATATCATATGATCAGCATATAATATGGTCAGATAACTGTGCAGCATAGTTTAAGAATGTGTGCATGTTCTACTGGTTGTGCAAGATGCATCTCACTACATGTGTTCAACATATGTGGAACATTTGTGAGGCCGGACATGGAAAGGGAGAGCATGATGGTGCAGGAGCATGCGTGAAAAGAGCATTAGCACGAGAAGAGTTAAAGTATAAAGACAGTGCACAGTTGATAGATGCAAGATCAATCGTCGAGTGGTGTAATGGTTCGATGGGTCCAAGTAATGAAGGTACGTCTTCAGTTCATAGATTTTTTTGGTTGATGGATGATACTAACATTGCACCATATGAGGATTTTTGTACACTAACAGGATCAAGTGAGTTGCACTCTTTCCTTAGCTCAAATGCAGGTTCATGGAGTATCGATACACATAAGATGGCATGCTTTTGTTCTTCATGTACAATGCAAGCCCAGAATGATTGTGAGTTAGGGGAGGAGGTTGACAAATGGTTGACAAGTTATCTTAGCCCACTTCACACATATCTCCCTCCAATGGCATTGGAACTAACACGTATGGAATCATCGGTCGACTTTGACCATGTATTGGATATAGTTCAACCAGGTAATATTTCTACTTTCTTAGTATTTGAAATTCCATATTGTTATCTTACTTTGAACTATATTCATAATGTTGACTAATTTCAAGAGATATGTCGCACATATAAATGCAGGGCATGTTTATGTAGTTATTGTAGATGAAGACAACGAAGAGGGTACAAACTATTACTTGTGTCATTGTGTTGAGGCAAAAAATAAATTGGAAGCCCCAATTATAGATGGAGAAAACATTGAATACCCTACAGGCTCAGTTGTTGTTACTGGAACATGGTTGAGAAGGTACCCACATAAGAGTGTTAAACATTGGTTGTTTGAGGAATTTGACACACATCGTAAGATTCTTCATTACTCAAACCTTGTCATGGCATCCAATGTTCATTTTATCAAATATGGGGTAGACCTTTGAACAAGACTTTGTGGAAGGTGCATGAGTTTGACCATGAGGCAATACTTGACACAATAAAGAGTAGAGAAGATCCAAATGGTTCATTGGATTAATTTGTAAGCATGCACATTGGTTCCTATTAATTTATACTTGTATCCACATCAATTTGGTTGATGCAAATGCTATCATCTTATTTTACTTTGTGTATCTGTATGTAACCAGAAAAACATTGATTGGTGTCCCCTTGCATAAAATGCAGATTTATGAGCCATCCAAGAGAATCTCAAGCAGAAAAGCAATGCAACATACTTATTTTGATGATCCTGACAAATCTCAATTATGATTTTAAGCCATTAAAAAGTGCATGTAAGCTTGATGTGGAAATTTCGCTATTCATTTGAATTTAACCTTATCAGACCACTCCATGACGACATTGTAAGACATCTGAATTTCAATAAATTCCTATTCATAAGAGCATAGACAAGGCAGTTGAACCTTGAATGCCTCAAAGAAATGTGGTCTCATGGTGATGGAATGGCATGACATGACAGCGTAATTGTTGGATTGTCGCGGCATTCCATCACCATTGAGACCACATTTTTGAGGCTTTTTTCAAACAGCTTATCGCCTTTCTATGCTATTGCTATTAGTATGCTTTTGATGATTTTTTCCAAACATCCATAGCTTTTGAAGAACCTATTTTGCTTAGCCATAGCAACAAGGAAGTGAACTATCTTATAGAATGCTTTGGTAAACATGTATGATAAATGTACTAACATAGAGAAGGCAGCAAACTATTTGAAAAAATGACTCAAAGAAATGTGGTCTCATGGTGATGGAATGCCATGAAAATCCACAACAATTTGCTTGTCATGTGATGTAGAGGGGATGGGACTTTAGTAAAAACTCAAAGTTTCAAGGATTATAATGATGCAATCTCAAACACTCTTCCAGGCACCCTGATGGAGACAAGCCTCAATAGTGCACTTATAACTTAGATGCTTTCCTAATGGACCCAAACCCTTGGAGTGATCTCAAGGAACTCAAAAAAAAAATTCTTGAATGTTTTCAAAGCCCCAAACCTCTGTCTTAGACAAAACTCACTTTTTGCACCTTGACTGGGCTTCTAGCCCAACTAGGCTTCTAGCGATGGTTTTTTGACTTTTCACTCAACTTCCCCAAAGGAATCCTCAATATAATGACTGATTCATATGTGATTCATGATGATACACAACATATCAAATCATTTATGGCACTTGTTCTAGATCAAACCTACCAAAATTTGTTGTTTCCTCTAATTTAAGGCCTAATTAGCCCACTTTTTCAAAGCAACCCCTCTCTAAACTTATCCCTTGACTATGAAACTTTCAAAAGTGTTTTAAAATGTTCCAAAACCAAATATTTTCAAGGTATTAGTCTTCTTTGACACCCTCAACACCCTAAATCACAAAACCATCAATAAATTGCTCCAAAACTAGGGCCTCTTGAAAATTAGCTTTCCCAACACTTCCAGAACCTTCTCTTGGACTTTTCACCAATAACTCAACATATATAAACACCTTCAACTCAGAAATATACCCTTTATTAAGGTAGATCTCCTGCTGCAACACTTTAGGCACCATTTTCATGCCCTTTTCCTTGCTAAAAATCGGTGTACACCCAAGAATCACTCTTTCCTGCACAATAACTTGTTAGATCTATATAATAAAAGTTAGATATAATCCATTTCACAAGTTTTCAGTCACACTCTCCCATGAAATGGATCATTTATTCATGAAGACTCTCAAAACTAGTGAAAAATCTGTACTTTTTGAGGACAGTCAGCAATATAACACAAGAAACTAATTCCCAACGTTATTCAGGCCATTCAAAAGTTTAAATGCATGTAAATAAAAGTTATTAAACCATCAAAATGAGCATGACACCAAAAGGAATTAGAGATTCATCAAAAAAACTCAAGAAAATGCAAAAAGATTGAAGTTTTTATTGATTTTCTGTAGCAGTCCGTACAGCACTTGCAATATCAGCCAACCCTCCGTACAAATGCTTTCTCCAGGCTTATAGACTCATTCTAAAATTGTCCCACTGATTAGAATTTATTTTATTACATTATTGTGATTAAAACTCCTAAAACTCACTTTTCCACCCAAAGTTGGATTTCAAAAATTTGAATTTCCAACATTGCAATTTATTAACTCTTATTAACTATAAAGCTTCCAAAACTATTACATATCATCATTCAACCTTATTTAACCTAATTAAAACATCATATACCTATTTAAACTCCTATAACATCATTGTTCCATTTTACAACACTTGGTCCTATGGCTCCTTATCGACCCTTAGGACTTTTGATCTCCGCTACACTCATCCATGCCAAAATGTCGCTATAGGCTTCAAAATGCTATAAATTGATGCTCCGAAAGGTTTATAGCTCAAGACCCATGCCATCTCCGACTCTCCAAATGATCCTCGGCGCGAGCTTGCGTGCTCGCGACCATCATATATCCCCACCATGAGACCACAATTTTGAGGCATTTTTTCAAACAAATTATTCCTCTTTCTATGCTATTGCTTACTATTATAAAAGAGTAATAGATTTTTCTAAGCATCCATAGTTTGTTCAGCACCTTTTTTTAGGCTTTAGCCACAAAGCAAAGAAGGGAAATGAACTGTTTGGCTAAATGCTTTGATAGACATGTATGAAAAATGTGTTAGCATAGACAAGGCAATGAACTCTTTGAAAAAATGCCTCAAAGAAATGAGGTCTCATGGTGATGGGATGGCATGATGAATTCCATGACAAGAAAATTGCTATGGATTGTCATGGCATTCCATCACCATTGAGACAATATTTCTTTGACGCTTTTTTTCAAACACTTTGTTGCCTTTTCTATGCTATTGCTTATTAGTATGCTTTGATAGATTTTTTCCACAAGCATCCATAGCTTTTTTGGAAGCACCTATTTTAGGCTTTTAGCCATAGCAACAAGGAAGCGAACTGTTTGATAAAAAAATTTGGTAAACATGTATGATAAATGTAGTAGCATAGACAAGGCAGCGAACTATTTGAAAAAATGCCTCAAAGAAATGTGGTCTCATGGTGATGGAATGCCATGACAATCCACAACAATTTT
>VDFB02205136.1:0-24841 GCA_007258455.2 Sequoia sempervirens | reverse complement strand
AGACCTAGGGGCTCGGGGGCCGATCATAGATTAGCCTTGCCTACGTGAAAGCGCAGAGCCCTCGTAGTTCTAGAAAATACCACGGATAAAGCGAAAAGAAGACCAATGGGAACCAATGATGGACAAATGCCCCGGGGGCGAATCAAATGATCAGCCTTGCCTACGTGACAGCGCAGGGGCGACGTAGTTCGACTGACGGTCACGACGTGATGGGGTCTAGGTGAGGACCGACGCGACGGATGACGCTACCTGATGACAACAACACGAGTGACGCAAGCTCAGAGTGGGATACTGAAAAGCTCAGGAGTGGGGAATAGGCTAGGTGGGTCATCCAATACTCAATCCAATATTTACCAAGCAGCCTAGGATGAGACGGGTGAGGGCAACGGTGTGGGTGAAGGCATAAACTAACTAGGATGTCAGGTAGATAATGGTTAAAACACTATGGATGGCGCTGTTGCGAGGTTTTCACCACTTATACTTGTCCAAAGCCACCAGAGTGGATTTCACCATAGGGCCGGTTATTTCTCTTGACTATTTTTGAATTTTTTTTATTTTTTTTTAATTTTTATTTTATTTTTTTGATTTTTTGGGACTAGGTGGGGTAATCGAGCAGACTTAGGCGTAGAACTTTTTCAAATGCATGACATTGATAGGCTCGTCCAGGGGGTCTCCTTCAAGAGTAGTCAACCTGTATGCCCCAGATCCATATTTAGCAGCTATGATATAGGGCCCCAACCAATTGGCTTCAAATTTTCCCTTCTTGTCCCTATCTTGCTGAGTACGCTGGTTCTCCTTAAGGACAAACTCGCCTACCTGGAATTGGCGAGGGTGAACCTTCTTGTTGTAACTACGCTTGAGGCGATTCTGATATGCTTGCAGATGATCGTAGGCCTTTATTCTGCGTTCGTCCAATAACTCTAGCTGTGCAAGCCTCGCAACACGAGCATCCTCTTCACTGATAAGGTTCTTAAGAGAGATTCTCAATGATGGATGTTCAACCTCGATTGGCAAGACGGCTTCAGCGCCAAACACCAAAGAGTAGGGGGTGGCGCCTGTTGGGGTGCGGATGGATGTGCGATATGCCCAGAGGGCGGGATGAATAAGGAGGTGCCAATCTCGTCCAGTGTTATTGACAACCTTTTTGAGAATACGGATGAGGGTTTTGTTGGTCGCTTCTGCCTGACCATTACCCTGGGGGTAATACGGCGTTGACCAACGGTGCTGAATATGGAAGGTTTCGCATAGGTGCTTCATGGCTTGGTTTTTGAATGGTTTTCCGTTGTCGGAAATGATGGTGGATGGGATACCATATCTGCAGAGAATATGGTAAAGGATGAATTTGGAGATTTGAATGCCAGTGATTTGTGAGAGGGGGATTGCCTCTACCCACTTGGTGAAATACTCGGTGGCGGTGATTATGAAGGTATGGTCGTCGGATGAGGGTGGATGAATCTTGCCAATCAAGTCAAAACCCCATTGAGAAAACGGCCATGGTGCCAGGAGGGGCTGAAGATCTTGTGCTGGAGCATGGATTAAAGCTGCATGTTGCTGACATGGGAGACACTTCTTTACAAACTCGCAAGCATCATGTTCTAGCGTAGGCCAATAATACCCTGCTCGCAAGATTCTCTTGGCTAAAGCCATACCATTTGAGTGCGCTCCACAAACACCGCCATGTACCTCCGTTAATGTAGCATGGGCTTCGGTCTCATTTAGGCATCTGAGGAGGATTCCATCATACCCGCGACGATAAAGCATATCACCGACAATGACGTATCGAGATGAACGGTGGATAAATGATTTACGTTGGTTACATGTAAGTTCTGGGGGTAGGGTATTGTCACGGAGGTAATTATATATGTCTTGGTACCACGGGGAGGCGGGACCTACAACATCGCACACCATGTCAGTGTCAGGAACATCATATGCAGGGATTAATAGTTGTTCGACAAGAAACTCACACTCTGTTCGATCTCTGGGCATGTCGATCAAAGAACCAATAGTGGCCATGGCATCTGCTGCTTTGTTCTGCACCCGAGAGATTTGGTCAAACTGTATGGAGGTGAAGTATTTCTTGAAATCGTCCACCATGCGCTTATAGGGTAGCAGTTTGTCATCCTTTGTGAGGAATTCATCATTAACTTGTCTGATGACCAGCAAGGAATCCCCAAAGACCTTCAAATGTGTAATATGCCACTGTTTTGCAATTCTAAGGCCGGTGAGGAGGGCTTCATATTCTGCCATATTGTTGGTGCAGGGAAACGCTATCCTAAATGATTTTGGGATGTAGTCACCTTGAGGGGTGACTAATAGAATTCCTGCCCCAGATCCACTGTGAGTGTATGAGCCATCAAAGTATAACGTCCAAGTTGGTGCTTCTGTTACTGTGTAGATTCCTTCATCCGGGAAGTCAGTGTCTATTGGGTATGCATCTACTAGTGGTGCTTCAACCAATTGATCAGCAATAACCTGTCCTTTAATAGCTTTGCGCTCTACATACTCAATGTCAAATTCGCTTAGTAGCATGACCCATTTGGCCATGCGGCCAGTCAAAGTAGTTCTAGATAACAGATATTTCAAAGGATCAATTTTAGCAATTAATTTGACTGGATGACTGAGCATGTAATGGCGGAGTTTCTGTGTACTGAAGACCAGCGCAAGGCACGCTTTTTCCATAGGAGAGTAATTTAACTCATAGCCGACTAGTGTTATAGCTGATGTAGTAGGCCGCCCTTTCTTTGAAGTGACTCATCGTCTTTGTGCCAATAATGCCCCAGTCGTGAGTAGCGAGAATATAAAGTAGGAGGGTTTTCACGGAATAAAGTGACATCAATCGAGGGGGATAGGCTAAGTATTCCTTGATTTTGTCAAAACCCATTTGACTTGCTTTGTCAAAGTCCATCGGAAGAGTGGAATCTTTCTTGAGGAGATGGGTAAGCGGCCCGACATTTATACAATTTGGGCTATGAGCAGATAGATATTTGCATCTTTCCCTGGAGGCTCCTTAGCTGTTTGAGATTGCATGGAGGGGGCATGTTTAGGATAGCCTTGACCTTAGCGGGATCAACCTCAATGCCCTGGCGAGAGACTATGAAACCTAACAACTTTCCAGAAGTGACCCCAAAGACACACTTTTTCAGATTCAGCCGCAACTTATAATGTTCCAACCGCTCAAATATCTTCTTCAAGATTGCAGGATGTTCTACTCGTGTTCTGGATTTCCCCAATAGGTCATCAACATAGTCTTCCAATATGATGTGGATAAGGTCATGGAAGATAACCGTCATGGCTCTCTGATATGTTGCCCCCGCATTTTTAAGACCGAAGGGCATAACATTGTAGCAGAAAGTGCCCCAAGGAGTGGTGAAGGCGGTTTTGTGTTGGTCCTCAGGTGCAATTCGGATCTGGTTATACCCGGAGAAGCCATCCATAAGGGACAACATCTCATGTCCTGCTGTTAGGTCGACCAACATGTCAATATTGGGTAGGGGGAAGTCGTCTTTGGGGCAGGCCTTGTTGAGATCCCTGAAGTCTGTACATATCCGAATGTCGCCATTTGGTTTAGCAACTGGCACTATGTTGGAGATCCATTCGGAGTAGTCGATTGGCCTGATAAATCCTGCCTCCAGCAACTTCTCTAATTCCTTCTTGACTAACAATGCGACTTGCGGATGCATCTTGCGGAGTTTTTGCTTGACAGGTTTAGCGTCTGGGTTGATGTCTAGGTGATGAACCACCAAGGCGGGATCTAATCCTGGCATGTCTGAATATGACCAAGCGAAGTTAACAATTCCCTCCTGGAGTAGCTGCGCAAAGATTGGAAACTCTTGTTCGGAGAGTGACTTGGCTACATAGGTGATCTTAGGATTTTCAGTAGTTCCCAAATTAATCTCTTGCATCTCTTCAATCAGAATAGATGATCTGGTAGATAGCTGAGTTCCCATAAGGGGAAGATGAACATCTCCATCTTCTGGCGCCTCTTTGAGGTTTTCGCCGTCAGATGCGTCCTTTATTTTTACTTTTTCTAGGTCACGAAGTGCCTCAGGGAGGTTTTCACTAGATGACCGCTTGTTATTCTTTTTATTCTCACTTTTGCGACTGGAGTGTTCATCCTCCCCCAATCCCATGAGGTTGACATATGTATCTGCAGACATAGTGACAGGCGTGCTAGTTCGTAGGTCCCAATCAATGAGCTCAGGATGGCAAAGGGATAGGCTAATGGTGCAGACGGATAGGCATTCAAACATGGAGGATAGGTCGACGTTATCAACGTCATCGTACGCACGTATGATGGATTCTTCCTCGGGTATGTCTTCCAATAAGCCGTCGTCCACAACTACACTATTGGAGGCATTAGACAATGTTTCAGGGCCCTTTTGCTTTCTGTCATACCCAATGCCCACATTCTTTGGTAACATACATGTATCAATGGGTTGTAATCGCCCTTGTTCTTGCTTTCCTAGGCCTTTGCCTTGATAGTTATGCTTTTCCACGAACTTTGTCGGCCAGGGGTACTTTTCTTGGAAGTATTCCTTGAGAGGAGTTTCTGGCTGAGGCTCTTCTCGGTAAACCCATTGGCTTATGTCTTCTTCGGGCGCATCTGTCTTGATACTTGGGGATACAAAGGTGGTGGTAGGGATATTCGTGCCACTGAAGGTGACAGTCTTGTCTTCCTTTGGGGTAGCACGGGAAGGTTGACCGTACTCGTGCGGCGATGGTGGCATGGTCGCCACATTAAGAGAAGTGTGCATTTCGTACTCGCCACACCCTTTGTCAATGATCTGGACTTTTGTGAACGTAGGCTCAGTGGGGGAGGATGGAGTGGTTTTTGCAGTGGATTGTGGATGAACGGGTGATGATTGGGATGCCCCCATTTCAACCCCAGGACAATAATGTAGATGGGGAAATGATGCCTCTAGAGCGCGGCAATATTCGAATGGTTGGGGGTCGGCATAGATGGTGACCTCCTGTCCATCGACTGGGAATTTGAGGCATTGATGGTAGGTGGAGGGTACGGCTTGCATAGCATGGAGCCATGGACGGCCGAGTAGGAGGTTATATGGTAAGTCCAGATCAAGGACATGACAGGTGATGTACCGAACCACCGGTCCAACTTGGACAGGAAGATTAATGATCCCTTCTGAATTCCTTTCTGCATTGTCATAAGCCTTAATTGTAATAATCTGGTTGCTTAAGTCTGCTTGGGTATACCCCACCTGTTTTATGAATTTTAAAGTGCACAAGTTGAGGGCAGAGCCATTATCTACCAAGACCCTTTTTACTTTATGCCGAGCAACCACGACTTCAATATGTAAGGGACGATTGTGATTGGCGTCAATGTTGGGCATATCATTGTGGCTGAAGTGTAGTTGGTGGGATGAATCCAGGTGTCCTACCAAGGCTTGGAACTGTGTAGGATCCATATTATTAGGCACATGAGTTTCCTGTAGAGCTCTATTGAGGATTTCTTGATACACAGGGGAAGACTTGAGTAAATCCAAAATGGAGATATGTGCAGGGGTCTTTCCCAGGTGATCAAGGATATTGTACTGGGAAGTTACAGGAGTAGGTTGAGCGGGTGCGGAGGCTGCAGGAACGGTGATACGGGCCCGTCGTGTGGTAACAACACATTGGGGGTCTTTAGCTTTGACGTGTATCATGGATACACGAGGTTCTACCTGCTCAATGTAATGAATAACACCCTCGTAATTGAGGGGTACACTCTTGTAGCTCACGTTATTTGTGCTGTTATTTTGAGGATTACCATTGGAAGTGCTCGGGCCTTGGTTATGATTTGGGAAGGCGTTTTGATAGATCTGTAATTGAGCGTTGGACGACGGAGCCTGACTAGGGTCAACCTTGATGTCACCTCGATCTATGAGATCCTGGACGTAGTTTTTGAGACCCTGACATTTATTCAAAGAGTGTCCTTTGATTTTGTGGAACTCACAATATTCATTTTCCCTAAACCATGCGGGCTTAGGTTTGGATTCATCAAGCGGCTTGGTGACAGGATACGTGATCGGGTAGCTAATTTGCAACAGTTTGTTGAAGACAACACTCAAGGGTTCTCCTAGTTGAGCATATTGGCGTTTATTGTTCCCTTGGTTATTTTGATTGGACTGTTGGGGAGGACGGGGCGTCCCTTGCGGTACAGATATGGCATTAGGCATGGATTGCTGTTGTTTCTGAGATGTGTTGGCTACGTGGACGTGTTTAGTGTCAGTGACACCATCATTCACTGCATTCTTGTTCTTGTTCCAAAAACGTGGCTTGTCATTGAAAGACCTTTCCCTATCTTGGTTATATATTTTGATGTGCCCTTTAGCAATAAGGGCACGCTCAAGGATGGGTCCTTTCTCCACTACCTCCGCGAAAGTGGTGACACAATGTAATCGGAAGTTGTGGGCCATGTCAGGATGGGAGTTCTCCACAAAAAGGGTGACCATGTCCTTTTCTTTCAAAGGGGTTTTCATTCGGCTGGCTAGGGCACGCCACCTCTGAAGGTAGCTAGTGAAAGTTTCCCCTTCACGTTGTTTTTCTTTGAGAAGATCCAGGGTATCAGTATCCTTCTCCAAGTTGAAGGAGAAGTAGGAGACAAACCTTTCTGACAAGTCCGCAAAAGATTTTATAGATCCCTTGTCGAGGGTCATGAACCACCCTAGTGCGTCGCTTCCCAGACTTCGGGGGAACAGTCGCAAGAGATAGTTGTCATTGTGGATTACTTCTTGACACTGGGAGTAAAACTCCCGCAGGTGAGCCTTTGGATCTTTGTTCCCCTTATACTTGTCAAATTTTGGTATCTCAAAATGTTTGGGGAAGGGAATCAATGAGATGGAGGGATCATACGGATAGGGGCATATATCTTCGAACTTGAACGATTGTTTGCTAGTCCCTGCCTGGAGATCCTTCAGTGCGGCTTTGATTTCCAGGATGTCCGCATTGGCTGGTGTGTTGGATGGATATTGATGATATGATGATTGTGGATTCTGAGAGGATGTTTGGAGATGGGTGTATGGATGTGGAGGTGTCGCATCCTGCTGATATGCCAAGGGACCTTGTTGATAAAAAGGTTGCTGTTGCGAGGGGGGATATGGATTGGCTGGGTAGTTGTGGGTGGCGTACTGTTGGGAAGTGTGGAGAAAGTGTTGTTGATTAGCTTGCGGATATTGGGGGTGTTGATATGACTGTTGCGATGCCCCATAGGAGGGTTGTTGTGGATATTGTTGCTGGTTGTAATAGTTGTAATGATGGGGCGCTTGTTGATATTGTTGTTGATGCACAGTAGGCAGCTGTGGTTGGCGAGACGGGATGTTATGTGATGGTTGCGCTTGCGGGCGTAAGATGGATGCAAGGAATGGAGATATGGTGGGGGCTGAAGGCCGGGGTTGATTTCCTTGTGGTTGATGTTGTGGCGGTTGTGCTGAGAATAGGGGATTGACCAACGGTTGTTGTTGAAGTGGAGGTGCGATTGATATGTTGTGCGAGGGAGGTTGTTGAGCACTAGTGGGAGCGTACGATGATGATGGAGGGATGTTAGATTGGGGCGGCTGTTGAGCTATGAATGACGATGGAGGAATGTTGGATTGGGCTGGTTGTTGGGGCATGAACGACGACGGAGGAATGTTGGATTGGGCTGGTGGTGGAGGATTGAATGACGATGGAGGAGGGACGTTGGATTGGGCCGATGGTGGAGGATTGAATGACGATGGAGGAGGGACGTTGGATTGGGCCGATGGTGGAGGATTGAATGATGAGGGTGGAGGATTGGTTGCTCCTTGAGGCGGATGCAAAGAAGCGAAAGGGTTGCCCCCAGTGTTGACAGGAGGCGGGTTCGAAAGGGGCGGTGCCGGTAGCATTAATGGTTGTGGTTGCGGGATGTTTTGCGGCATGCCATAGGCATAGGGATCATTGGGATCAATGGTTTGAGGTGCTCCCGTGATCGAGATGGTGGGATGCGTGGGATTTCCAACGGGATACAGGACTGCGTTGCCGAATTCGGGTTGATGCCAACCTTCTATGGGGGCATACGAGCTACTAGGGATGTCATGTGAGCCTTGGGGTACGTTGGATGTTGAGGTGCCATACTTGGATAAGTCGACACCTAACGGTAGCTTGACACCCTTGTCAATCAAGTGAGCCAAGATTTTGTCCCCATGTCTTTCGAAGAGGCGTTCTGTCATTTGTGCATTGACAGGGTTGCTAAAGTGTTCTTCGAACGTGAGCTCGGGTTGATCGGCCATGTTTTCCTCCCCAGGGGGTGATGTGTTTTGACCATCCACATTGGATTGCGATGAGGTGCCGTTGTGGGGATCGTGAGGGATATTAGCACCATAGTTAGGATCGGGTGTGACGTTGACCGTGTTGATGGGATTTTGAGGGTTGTTCGATTGGGCATTTAGGGCTTGTTGGTCGGCCATTTTCTTTGCTTGTGATCGAGTTTGAACGGGCATGCAAGATGATGAAGATCAAGATTGATTCGATTTTGATGGGAGATTAGTGGATGACGATTGATTAGGTCGATGTGGATTGGCTTGATGGGATCGGATTGGATTGATCGATAGATGTTGGATTTACCTGGATGTCGGGTTTTGATCCGAATAGGTTTGATGGTGTAGGGATTGGATTAATCTGATGATTAGGGTTGGATTGATGATAAGTATGACGAAGACCGAGATCCACAACCGGGTTTGAGAGGGATCCTTGGTAACACTAGGTATTGATTGAGAGGTGGATGTATGATAACGACACCGAATCCAACTTGAGATAGAAGCGGATTGATTGGGCCGAAAAGGATAACTGACTTAAGACGGATAGCGATCCTAAGCCAGCTATGATGATTGCAATTAGGGATAAATACCTAGGTCAACTTGGATGGCAACTCCAACGAGGTTTATATGGAATAACGGGGATCGGAGATGAAAAATGGAATTAGGATGAATGGGTAGCATCTTAGGGGAGACGTATGGCTCTCGAGACAAGCAGAAGAGTGTTCGGAATAAATGACCTTTAAAATGAAGGGATGGAGGCTCAAAATGGATGTTCAAAAGCTTATTTCGGATGCTAAATGGTCGTATCGATGGTCAAAATAGAGGGACAATGCATGCAAAGTGATGATATAGGGTGATCAAAGGACAGGTCCGCCACTGCACTAGGACAGGTCTGCCACTGGACTAGGACAGGTCCGCCACTGAATTAGGACAGGTCCGCCACCGAATTAGGACAGGCCCACCACTGAACTGGGATAGGTCTGCCACTGCACTAAGACAGGCCCGCCACTGAACTGGGACAGGTCCGCCAATGCACTAGGACAAGCCCGCCACTGAACTGGGACAGGTTCGCCAATGTACTAAGACAAGTTTGCTAAAGGATAAGGTCAAGTCCGCCGAAGGATGAGTTCAAGGTTGATGTTTTGATGGATGGCAAAGGCAAAGGACCCAAAGTGTAGCAATCATAAAAAGACTTGGCCAAACTGATAATCACTGGTTTTTGCACAAGAAAGACAGTTTAAACAACACAACCCTAAAATTTAGTAGAAAGGGGTATGGTCAACAAAGTCTTCTATTCTAGGATGCACATGGTTTCTAAGGAGTCCTCAATATACACCCGGTACGTGAGGCCCAAACCGTGAACACCAACCCGTTACAAGCGTGAGTCGGGAACCTTAGCGAGATACTAAAGGCTCAGACCAACTCTTCACGTCATCCCGACGCTTCGCCAATTACAACGTGGTTGGATTGAGGTACAGCTTTCACTCTCCCCCCTTTATATACCCCGTCGGTACGCGTGGTTGGAATCGTCCCTTGGGGTGATGAAATCCCCAAGCAGGTCCCACTAAGAAATTGAAAAAGGGTGACAGAAAAGGACTTGGAAAGCTACGATTTCTCGTCACCCAGGATCGCCAAATGGCGCAAGGGGATTGGATACGTCAAGTAGCTTTCCCAAACACGCCAAGCAAGGTTTATTGACACCTCTTTAATTAAGCTATGTTCCTATTTTATCAAAACACAATTCGGGAAAACTTGAAATTTTTACCTTCTGTAGGACAGGTCCGCCACTCTGTTAAGACAGGACCGCCACTGAATTAGGACAGGTCCGCCACTGCACTGGGACAAGCCCGCCACTGAATTAGGACAAGCCTGCCACTGAACTGGGACAGGCCCGCCACTGAATTAGGAGAGGTCCGCCACTGAACTGGGACAGGTCCGCCACTGCACTAAGACAGGTCCGCCACTCTGTCAGGACGAGCCCGCCACCCCTGGACAGGTCTGCCACTCCAGGACCAGTCCGCCACCGGAAGAGGACAGGTCCGCCACTCTGCAACCTGGACCTGCAAAAATGCAAAAAACAACAAACGTGAAAGAAAGAGACCCGTTTGTGGGTCCCACCGAGCGTGCCAGAAATGTGATAGGTCGAAATAGGTGTTAGAAAACAAGCAACAAGTTAAAGAGCACAAATAAACAACTAAAACAACCTACACTTCGAGATTAGCCTAAGTTAGAAACAAAACAAGACAAAGCCACGAAATGGAACTTTATACCTTGCGTTGAGTCGATCCTTTGGTTGGCCCTTCGATCTTGGATGTGTATGCTCCTTAGATGGCACAAGATGTGTGATGTGAGATGCAAATGATGCTTGGAAACATGAAAATAGCTAAGTCTGGATTGAGAAGTAAAACTGCAAGAGTTTGGCTACACAAAATGATCTCCCCAAAATGAGAGAAAAGAGGGGGTATTTATAGGATTTTTGGGAAATCCTAGGGGAAATGGACGGTTGAGATTGATCCACCAAATATCAAGATGTAGGGCTAAGGTGAGTTGAGAACTCACAAGCCCTCACATCTTGACATGTGGCATGTGATGAAGCCCTAAAAGGTGAAGTGGACATGAGGTGGAAGAAGAAGGACATGACATGGAGGGGGTACAAAGTACCTTGGGATTGGACAAGATCTCCTCATAAAGGAGGTCCTTGTCCCCATGTGGGTGAGAGGACAAGTGGGGAATTAAAAATTCCTCAAATATCCTTATGGGGATGGGAGAAGGAATAAAGAATGAATAGAGGACATGTGGGGAGAAGTGAAGGAATTAAAAATTCCTTTTAGGTGCCTTGGGGGATTAAAAGGTGAATTAAAAATTCACATGGGGAAGGGGGATGCCTTGTCCAAAAGGAGAAAGCCTTTAATAAGGTTGACTCAAGGACATGTGCCATAAATAGGATGAGGATTTGGTTAGGCTAATCAAATGATTAAGGTTGTGCAAGTACCCAGTTAGATAGGCTAATGACTGATTAGAGGCAAGTGGGAAATTATGGAGGATGTGACCTTAATGATGATTAAGGGTGTGCACATGCTAACCCTAGTTAATTAGAAGAGGATGAAGTAATTAAAATGGATTAGGGACCAACTTGCAAAAGTTGGAGGATGTGACCATGAGAGAGAAAAGATGAATTAAAAATGCATTTTAATTCAAAAGGGGAATATGACTAAATTAAATAAAAGGGGATATTTATTTAATTTAGAGGAGGAAAAGGGGGAAAGTATCAAATTAAATACTTTAGGACCTTTGTGCGAGATGCAGGGTATTAATTAAACAACTGGCTTAATTAATATTGACAGAGGGGATGAGCAACCGGATGAATCAAGGAGACGCATTTGATCATATGGAAGTGATCAAAATTGGACGTTTACAATAAGAACCGATGCAAAATCCTATTTCACAAAATGCTAGTCCTCATCTTCTAGTTCTACCCACTTTCACCTCATCCACCCCATGTTTATCCACCCCATCCATTTCATATTTTTCCACCTTCATAACACCTATTTAAAGTCAACCATGTTACTCACTTGACCTCATTGATCCAAAGCATGACATCATAGATCCCCCTTTATGTCAAGATCAAATTACTCCCTCTCATGATCCCATTCCATCTCATGATTCAATTCCATGTCATGATCCAAGTCTCTCAACTCCATACCATAATCCTAGTCCATCAACTCTATTGCATGATCCTATACCATCTCATAATCCTACCATATCCAACCCATTTGATGATCCTAGCATATCCACCTCATCTCATGATCTTATTATACCACCTCCATGGAATAATCCTAGTCCATGATGCAATGACAGGGAGTTCATTGACATACTTAACACATTTTGAGATCCTTCAACCACTTTTACAAACTTCAAAGGCCTCTCTAGGGTTATCTTCTTTGTAACCACCCTACTTGCCTAGTAGGTAACCAAACCTTGTTTTCAGGTCTTATCTCTCAATCAATTTGTAAAACTCACCAACCATGCACCTTCCTGAGCACCCATTATTCCCAACCAAAATGTATCTTGAAAACACTATAGGTCTCTTCAAACCAACTCACCTCAAACTAAGTTTCAACGCTAGAAAGGGCTCCAATTAGCCCATTTTTACAAAGGAACACCTCTTCAAATCTACTGCCAACCCTAAATTCCACCAAATAGTCTTAAATCAGGACTCCAAACCTCCAATTCCTCAACTCTTTGACAATGAAACACTCTTTAAGCCATCAAACCAATAAACCCTTAATTTAGCCTTTTCCAAGGAGGGTTTAATGAAAAACTAACCTCTAGACCTCTAGAAACTCTTCCACCACCTTAAAAAAGTCTCTTCATGCCTGTACATGCTCAATTCACCTTCATAGTTTTCTACCCACAAACTTTACTCACCTTTCCAACCTAAAACCTCACTTTTCCACTCAAAAACCCTCTTCCCTCAACTAGGGCTTCATGCCCAAACATAGAAGTGACCTTCCCTGCCATTAAAGATCTTCAAACACATCAAAATCCACCTATTCTCACTAATTCCAACATGCTCTGACTGGTTCTCAAGCAATTTCTTCTTTTCACCACTTCTAGCCTTACTTTTAGGCCTTAAAATCTGAACTTTCCAATGGGGCAGTGTGAAAAATCTTCTCAAATGAATTTTCCAAACCTAAATCCTCTCCCCTACACCTAATAATACTCTAACAAGGTCCATTCCATTCAGGGAAAACATGAACAATAGGTGGAATGGCCTATTAGTGCATTCTAACCCTCAAAACCCTCAAACTTTCAATACAGACCTGTTTGAGAAAATTGGTTTCAAAATATTTCAAACCTATTAAGGGCCTCTATAACCAACATAAAAACATGCTTAACACATCATTCCACCAAAGACAATTCAAGATTAAATCAAATTAATCTGTATGGGCAAGTACAGAGGGTTGGAATAAGTAATTTACAAAAAAATATGAGAATAACACAAAATATCAAAAGTTTCTTTACTTATTCTTCAATCCAACTTCCAACAACCAACCCATTCGATCAAAACAAGGCATATATATCCCTACCATCAGAAAACAACCACCTAAACTGACTCTTCAATGCCCATGACCGTTGGGATTCCCTATGTGAACAAATTTTGCATTTTTCTTAACAATTTTTTTGTCAATTTTCCATTTTTTACATTATTATCTCAAATGACCCCACACTAACTCCTAGACTAAAATAACATTAGAAAAATTGCCTAACATTTCATTATTTGATAATATCTTGACTCAAACAACTAAACTAGACCTAATTCACCAAATGGAGGAACAAGGTGCTTTGAACCATTCACCCGGCCACGAAAACTTTCCAAGTCCCTTGGAAGTCTTCAACACTTTAACCTGCAATAACTCTTTGATCTTCAACTCTTTGATGCTCCCCCTTGTATTCTTCCATGCTCTACTCCATTTTATCTTCATCTTCACCTTTGGCTTGGATTTTTCCTTGCAAAGTAGTCCCCTTCTTTCCTTGTCATTTTGGATCTGCATCTTCATGCTTTGATTTGTCTTCACCAGCTTCATCCATCTGCTTTCACTTTGTTCTCTAGCTTCATTCATTGCAAAATATTCCACACTTTGTCTTTCCTCTTTCATCTTGACCCTTGGTTTGACTTCCATCAAAATAATTAGCAAAACAAGGAAGTAATAAATGACTTCCTTCACTCTCTGCCTATTAACCTTCCTCTTCACAACCATTTTTAGGTTCTTCATTTTTTGAACCCCTATGCAATCATTTTTAACAACCTCTGTCATGGCAGCATATGAATTCCCCTCAACCAATCTTGTCATCCAAGGGAAAATCTTTTTCCTTACCACAACTCCATCACTCTTCTCCACTTCATTTGGAGACTTCACAAACACATTCTCTTTAGCCTTCTCTTGGCCTATCACTATCAACTTCACATATTTAGTCTCTTCCATCACTGAGACCTTCCTCAAACTCTTTGCTTTCACATCTTCACCTCTTGGGGTGATTGTAACCTTCATCCTCTTCTCAACCTTTACAACTCCTTTCATTAACCTTTTCCATTTTCCTTGGCTCATTGTACTTTCTATCTTCCTATCTTGCACTAGACTCTCTACCTTTGTCATCACTGTACTCTCAGGTTCATTAACTACTTGCCCCATCCACTAGACAATGTACTTTACCCACCATTTTCTCTATTTTCCTTTCTTCAACCTCAACCATCTCAAACTCTTTCACTTGCCATTTTTCTAGGATCATTGCATCTTTCCTTCTCATAACTTGTATCATACTTTCTACCTCTTTTATCTATGCATTTTCAAACTCATTTACCTTTGTCTTAGCAATGCTTGACTGCCTATTGGCTTTATTTTCCTTCAAAGAACACAATACCTCACCTACCATGATTCCTTCATGCTTCACAAGCCCATCTTCGCTTTCCTCAATCCATTAATTACCTTTTACCATTGCCTTCATTCTCTCTACCTCTAAGACCTCTTTGTCATTACGTCTTCCATCCTTTTTACCATCAAACATATGATGCCTTCCATCTTCATGTCTAATCAGTGGAAAATATACCTATCCATTTTTGACCTTGCTAGGCCAATCTTGCCTTTCCTTCGACATCTCACCTTCACTCTTCAAGATCTCTTCTTTTCCTCTTATCATGATCTCTGCCCCAAGAACTTTTTCCTCACAAACCTCTATATTAGAATTACACATTACTGTTTTGACAGTATTTGACTGTCCTACAACCTCCTTTGCATTTTCTTGACAAAATTCAATCTCTCCCTTGTCTTCTCCAAGTTTTTCAAACTTGTCTTGTTTCTTCAAGGTCATTTCACCCTTGATCTTCACTATCTTACTCTTTATCACCAATTCATCATCCTCTTTACTCTTCAACTTTACATCCTTGACTATCCTTGTTGTCTCAGCATTTTCTTTCTTTGTAGCGACTGCACCCTTACTGTACTTTTCTTCCTCATGCCTTATAAACTCTTTTCTGCCCTGCATTATTACTCTTGCTGCCTTGCTTTGTCTCTTATCCTCTTTCACCAATGGAATCAAAGTAAAAGAAACTCCATCCTTCATAATCTTATAACTATTATGCCTTCCATCATACAAAGAAAATCTCTCATACTGCCATGGTATCCCTAATAAAAAATGGCATATACTCATAGGCACCACATCACATAAGATTATATCTTTATATAACCACCTATTTGGAACTCAACCCAAGATTACTCCTTAACCAAAAGAGAATATTCACCATTCAACCAAGAAACATAATATGGTGTTTCATGAGGTATCCTTGCTAAATGAAACTTATCAACCATTTCTTGTGATACCATGTTATCTAAACTACCAGAATCTACCATTACAGTAAATACCTTGCCATTACACTTGTAGGTGGTTTTGAAAAGTTCCTTTCTTTGCAATATCTCCTTCTCTTCAGTCAATTCTCTAACCACGACATTCATATTATCCTTTCTCCAATAGAACCCTTCCTTCCTCAGATCAGTATTGTGCTCTGATACCAATTGATGCAATGAAAGGGAGGTCATTGACATACTCAACACATTTTGAGATCCTTCAACCACTTTTACAAAATTCAAATCCCTCTCTAGGGTTATCTTCTTTATAACCACCCTACTTGCCTAGTAGGTAACCAAACCTTGTTTTTAGGTCATATCTCTCAATCACTCTGTCAAAATCACCAACCATGCACCTTCTTGAGCACCCATTATGCCCAACCAAAACATATCTTGAAAACACTATAGGTCTCTTCAGACCAACTCACCTCAAACTAATTTTCAATGCTGAAAAGGGCTCCAATTAGCCCATTTTTACAAAAGGAACACCTCTTCAAATCTACTGCCAACCCTAAATTCCACCAAACAGTCATAAATTAGGACTCCAAACCTCCAATTCCTCAACTCTTTGACAATGAAACACTCTTTAAGCCATCAAACCAATAAACCCTCAATTTAGCCTTTTCCAAGGAGGGTTTAATAAAAAACTAACCTCCAGACCTCTAGAAACTATTCCACCACCTTAAAAAAGTCTCTTCATGCCTGCACATGCTCAATTCACCTTCATAGTTTGCTGCCCCCAAACTTTACTCACTTTTCCACTAAAAAACCCTCTTCCCTCAACTAGGGCTTCATGCCCAAACATACAAGTGACCTTCCCTGCCATTGAAGATATTCAAATGCATCAAAATACACCTATTCTCACTAATTCCAACATGCTCTGACTGGTTCTCAAGCAATTTCTTCTTTTTGCCACTTCTAGCCTTGCTTTTAGGCCTTAAAATCTAAACTTTCTAATGGGGCATCATGGAAAATCTTCTCAAATTACTTTTCCAAACATAAATCCTCTCCCCTACACCTAATCCTACTCTAACCAATCCCATTCCATTGAGGGACAACATGTACAGTAGGTGGAATGGCTTATTAGTGCATTCTAACTCTCAAAACCCTCAGACTATCAGTACAAACCTGTTTGAGAAAATTGGTTTAAAAATATTTCAAACCTATTAAGGGCTTCTATAACTAAGATCAAAACGTGCTTAACACATCATTCCACCAAAGAAAATTCTATATTGGATCAGAGTAACCTGTATAGGCAAGTACAGAGAGCTGGAATAAGCAATTTATAGAAATTTTTGAGAATAACACATAATATCAAAAGTTTCTTTACTTATTCTTCAATCCAACTTCCAACAACCAACCCATTCAATCAAAACAAGGCATATATATCCCTACCATCCTAAAACAACCACCTAAACTAACTCTTCAATGCCCATAACTGTAGGGCTTCCCCATGTGAACAATTTTTGCATTTTTCTTGACAACTTTTTTGTCAATTTGCCATTTTTTACATTATTATCTCAAATGACCCCACACTAACTCCTAGACTAAAAAAAATTACAAAATGGCCTAACATGGCCTTATTTGACAATATCTTGACTCAAACAACTAAACTAGACCCAATTCACCAAATGGAGGAACAAGGTGCTCTGCACCAGTCCATCACAAGAACAAATATTTCCATCCATTACCTCTCAAGACCCCCAAAGTATAAGTATTTCCCTCACATCAATTGATAATCTTAATCTTTCACAAGATCTTATTCATGAACCAAAAACATATAAGCTTGGTTCATCCACCTTTATAAAAGTTGGTTTTATCCTACAATACCACATGTCTTCCACATTCAACACCCTTCAAGATGGTCTTTCTTCTTGCTTCACAAGCAACAAGTATCCCATTAGTAAGAAGATTATTCAAAAGATGAATTATCAAGGCAAGTAGTTGTGCCTTCATGATAAAGGTTTACTTGAACATCCTAATATTAAAACACATCTAAATTCTTATGGCCTTGGCTACATACCTCATTCTCAAGGCGTTGGTAACTCTTTCAAACCCAAAAGGCCTCCCTTTAGATCAATACATCCACCTCCTCCATAATTTTTACCATCTATTCTTGGACCTTATCCATCAACCCTTCCATCCATCTTAGGACCATATGTTCCTAATGCATATCCTTACGTGCCCTTTAAAGAACAATAAAGACACATACCCTTGAATTCCTTCCAACACCTTCCACTTCAAAATCCTCTATTTTCATATAATCCCTCTATGGCCTCTCCAAGCAATTGGGATACCAAACAATAAATGCGTAAATCCAAGAATCCACAAAAACCTAAATATCATCATGTCTCACTAAAAATACATTCCAAAAAAAAGGAAAATATGCTACAAAATCAAAAGCAACACATTTCCAAGAAAATGCAAAATCCAATTAAGAAAAAATAAAAAGACTATAAAGAAAATTAAAATTCAAAACAATGTGGGCTCCAAAGAAAGCAAAAGAATCCATGCATTCAAATGAAAAATCCAAATTGGTATCCCAACTTGCTAATCCAAAAGACTTCATTATTCCACCATCATTCAATCCTCCATCTAAGTATATTCCATCTCATAAACCAATCATAAGTATTTCCTCATCCTACAAATCTGTTTTGGGTCCTTACATGCCCAAGTTTATTATTCCAACCTCCCCATCTCAATCCTTCAACTTTCACCACCCTTCAAGGTGTGTACCAATGTTGTTCTTTCCCACATTCCCTCATAATGACTCCATTACATACTTCCATCCAACCTTAATCCCTCATTCCATACCTTTAATCCAATCCTTTGCATGAATCCTTAACCCTATCTATTCCATTATCTTTACCAATTTTCCCACCAATGTCTTTGAGTGGGAACATGTTAGCCACAGTCTATAAGAAAGATTTAGTCAATGGGGTACTATATTATACAAAGAGACACTTGAGTTCTCCATTCATATCCATACACCTTCATTAGCTTCCATTTACATGAGCTTTCATATCCATTCATATCCACTAGCTTTCACATCCATCCATGTACCCTTGCATGTACACTTGGGGGCAATACTTTTCCATTCATATGATAAATTATCCTTTTTTCACTTAGCCATCATATTCCTTCATTTATATTCCATGCTATAAACTTTATCCATCCACCTTCCTTTGATCTTTCATAAAGTATTGGGGCAAAATTATAACAAGAACAAGTATCTAATGCATGTTTTATACCATGTGTGTCTTCCATCCTCCATATCACTTGTCCTCCATCTCATGTTTCCTTTCATATCCATTTATCTTCCATATCCATGTCATGTCATTATCACTTATCATACTTATCCCTTGTCACACCTCTTAGCATGGGGGCATGTTCTTAATTTGACATGTGATCTTTGGAGTCCTCCATAGGTCCTCTATTTATCCTTTGTCTTTGACCAAACATTTTTAGTTCCCTTGTCATTGGTTCCCTACACCCATATCATTCCATATCTTGATCCATATATCTTCATCCTCCATCTAGGGTGTATCCTTACATGTCCTATAATTAACCTTTAGTAATTTATCACAATCAAAACAATCAACCAAACAATCAAACTATTGTCTCTTGATGGATACATCTTTCTTAATTAGACACCTACCTTGATCTTTCAAACAATCAAAAACTTGATCATATCTCTTGACACAATGTATTGTGGATGTTATCTTGTTCAACATGTTGTATTTTGCCTCATTGATCCTTATCCTACGCATTAGCATTTGCATTTTTTATTATCATGATCTTACATATTTATCATTATCATTTTGCATGCATGAGAGCTTGTACTTTATCTTGAGTCTTGTCTCTTGTCTTGATCATTATCCTTATCTTTTTATATATTTTCTTTTCTTGTCACATTCTAAGGAAGCTTGAGGATATCTACACCTTGTTGTGTACAAAGGAGAGTGAGAATTGGGCCATGAGTATTTCTTGTGTGTGTGTATCGAGTTAGTTTGTCTAATGATGATTACAAAAAGCATAACCAATAAAAAAGAGGGATTCATGCCACTCTATGATGAAAAAATGATCACTTCATAGCCTTTTCATTCCATTCATTTCCTTGTCTATCCTTTCATATCCTTTCCTCTCATATCAAATACATTTCATAAGCCATTTATATGTTTTGCTTGCATCTAATCAATGTGTTGCATTCCTTTCTTCTTTGCATCCACATAGGTCATTCATTTTTCTAAATCTTGCATAACATTTTCTAGCTACAACTCAAAAATGATCACTTCATAGCCTTTCCATTCCATTCATTTCCGTATCCAGCTTTTCATATCCTTTCCTTCCATATCCATTACATTTCAGAATCCATTTATATGCTTTGCTTGCATCTAATCAATGTGTTGCATTCCTTTCTTCTTTGCATCCACCTAGGCCATTCATATTTCTAAATCTTGCATATTATTTTCTTTCTAGAGCTCAAACATACCTTCATCTATCATATCAAGATTCACACCATATCATATAAATATCAAGATCAAGGCAATATCAAGGTTATGCAATCAAAGTCCGTGGGAAATAACCATATCAAGATTCCATGTTCAAGGTGACTTTGTTTCATTTCATGCATGCACTATCTTCTAGCTCTTAGACACAATTGGGGTTTGATGTTGATGTGGATTGGATATAGTGATTCCTTTGTTTCTATTTTCTACATTATACACCAAGGATATGACAAGAGGAGTATAAATGATGTAAGTAAGATACTCTAGAAACATGATATAGAAAGGTAGGCTTAATAAGTGACTTTAGGAGTGGTGTATTAATGTAAGCTCAATATCTAGTTATAGGAGAGATATTTTAGTGTATTCTCAATGTGCAATTATAGGAGTGTCATATGTTAGTGTAGACTTAAGGTATAACTGCAGAATCTTAGTACCATCAAAAGAAAACCAAAAGAAATGTAGTCTCATGGTGATGGAATGCCATGACAATCCATATTGTTGCCTTGTTACTATATGGATTGCCATGGCATTCCATCACCATGAGACCACATTTCTTTGAGGCACTTTATCAAACAGTTCATTGCCTTGTCTATGTTATTGCTTACTATTATGCTTTGATAGATTTTTTCCAAGCATCCATAGCTTGTTCAAAAGCACCTATTTTAGGATTTTAGCCATAGCAACAAGGTAGTGAACTGTTTGATAAAATGCTTTGGTAGACATGTATGAAAAAATTGGTAACATAGATAAGGTAGTGAACTATTTGATAAAATGCCTCAAATAAATGTGGTCTCATGACACGATGGAATTCCATGAAATCCATTTTGCATAGTATGATTGCAAGTTGGAAAACACAATAGGAGGTGAGTATATGTTTGCCAAAGCATAGTGGCAAACCAAAGATAAGCAATCATACATAGAAACAATTCATTTCCTTGTCTATGGCTTGTCATGGCATTCCAATCACCATGGTTTTGGAATGCTATGACAATCCATATTTACTATTATGCTTTGATAGTAAACACCCAATGTTTTCCAACAACCATATACATGCACAATATGATTGCAAGTTGGAAAACACGGTAGGAGGTGAGTGTATGTCTGCCAAAGCATACTAGCAAGCCAAAGATAAGCAATCATACATAAAAATAGTTCATTGCCTTGTCTATGGCTTGTCATGGCATTCCAATCACCATGGTGTTGGAATGCCATGTCAATCCATATTTACTATTATGCTTTGATAGCAAACACCCAATGTTTTCCAACAACCATATACATTCATAGTATGATTGGAAGTTGGAAAACACAGTGAGAGGTGAGTATATTTCTACCAAAACACAGTGGCAAGCCATAGATAAGCAATCATACATAGAAATAGTTCAATGCCTTGTCTATGGCTTGTCATTGCATTCCAATCATCATGGTGTTGGAATTCCATTACAAACCATATTTACTATTATGCTTAAATGATAGTAAACAGCCAATGTTTTCCAACAACTATATACATGCATAGTATGATTACAAGTTGGAAAACACAGTGGGAGGTGAGTATATGTCTACCAAAACATAGTGGCAAGCCATAGATAAGCAATCATACATAGAAACAATTCATTTACTTGTCTATGGATTGTCATGGCATTCCAATCACCATGAGACCACAATGCAATGAAATATGCAATGTGAAGTAATGCTTTGGTTTTGAAAGATGTACAATGCAATGAAATGGAAAACATTGGGAGTTTATAAAAACTACAACCCACATCACAACATACCCAAGCCCTTGTGGTTTTTAAGCTTTTATATGTGCGTGTGCATAAAAAATAGCAAGAACACCAATTTCTTGCCATTATCGGTAATAATGAATAAACTTGTTGAAAGTGGTGAAACACAGAGTATTAATGGTTGTTGGAAAACACTGGGTGTTTATAAAATGGTGCCTTTCATTACATTCATAAGGTCTAAATAACAAAAAAAATTCAAGACATTCACATTGTTTTGTAAAATTCTAAGATGCAAAACACTGGGTTTTACAAAGCCTGCAACCCACTTAATGTTTGAAAACCATTTACAAACAAAAACCCTCATATAATGTTTTAAAACCCTTTGCAACTAACAACCCAAATGGTTAGAAACCCCTCACCTCACTTTGGTTGTTTTTTTGTCTCCCCCTACTCTCCAACCTTTCACTTTCAACCTGCAGAATCAAAAAGTCAACAACACACAATGTTAATGGTTGTGGGAAAACACCAGGTGTTTACAAAACAGTGTCTATCATTACATTCCTATGGTCTAAATAACAAAAGCTTTTTAAGACATTTATACTATTTTTGTAAAATTTCAGGTTGCAAAACACTGGGTTTTCTGAAACTTGCAACCCACTTAATGTTTGAAAACTCTTTACAGAAAACGACCCACATAATGTTTTAAAACCCTTTAGAAGTAACAACCCAATCAGTTACAAACACCTCACCTCACTTCTGTTAGTTTTTTGTCTCCCCCACCTGCAACTCTGCTAGCTCCAACCTTTCACTTTCAACCTGCAAAATGAAAAAGCCAACAACACAGAGTGTTAATGGTTGTTAGAAAACACTGGGTGTTTATAAAACAATGCATTTCATTACAATCGTACAGTCTTAATAACAAAAAAATTTCAAGACATTCATATTGTTTTCTAAAATTCCAGGTTGCAAAACACTAAGACTTACGAAACCTGCAACCCACTTAATGTTTTAAAAACCTTTAAAAACAACAACCCATTCAAACTCAAGTAACAACCCAATTGGTTGCAATCCCCTCACCTCAATTTCATTGGTTTTTCATTTCCCCCACCCACAACTCTGCCCCCTTGCTCTCCAACTTTTTGCTTTCAACCTGCAAAATGAGAAAACCCACAACACAAAGTGTTCCAATAATAGTACTTGTTACAATTTAAAACTCATGTCTTAATCACGTCAGCGCCCCTTCCTGCTCGCGGTGAACGGATAGCTTCTCACGCAAGGCAAAAAATGTCGGTGTAATTCGAAGTGACGGGAAAAGTGAACTAACGCAGCCGTTATCTCCTCGCTTTCCTCGTCGAAAAAGTGATCTAACGCCGCCGATATCTCCTCACTTTCCTCGCCGTGGTGTTTCCTCCCGTCTGTCAGTTTCATCACTTTTATCATTCGTTTGGTGGGGCACACATGACGTCATCTCATCATGTTATGTATGTATGTTTTTATACATTTTTGTATGTACATAAGTACATTTTGTCGAGAGATTAACCGTGTCCTACTTATTTTTATGAAACTTTTTACCATACAAGATGTACTATTCTCTACTTCCTAAACAACCATTTTGAAGAGTTTCCCATAAGTAATGTAATTTTGTCCTAAAGAAATACCTTCTTTTAATTGTGATGGACTTGCCTTTGTATATCAGACTTTTATAATCTGATTTCAATTCTAGAACACAGTCTTCAACATCTAACTCCATCAGCCTCGAAATAGATCTCTGCAACCTCAAAACATATTGTTTTTTATCAACATGCAAACCTAACCCACATGCATTTCGTGATCAATACAATATCTTAGCAAAAAAGACTACAATGATCAGCCTCGAATGAACAAATACTCGTAAGACTACAAACCCACAATTTAATATTAAACTCGGGCTTGACAAAGTTGCACAGGCGCACTGATAATGACATCCAAGGATTTTGTAGTTTGTTTTTTTTCCAACTTGGGTAAGTTGTCACATTTCCATGACTGTTATCATTCTCCCATGAAAGAATTTTTCCCAGAAATTATTCAGTCAATAGTTGAAATGGGATGGTGATAGACAGACAGAAGAATGAGAAAGCATATATCGATTGTGTCCTTAATTGAGACAAGCCACTGTCATTGGTCTGTAAACTGAATTTCTATACGTGAAATAATACAACAGAATCAAAAATATTTTTTGAATCAACGTCTATCTATCTAAACTGTCTACGCAGAAGAGTACAGACTTAACTGTCTGAAGATAATATATTTTGGACGTCAGATTCTTACGAGGAATAGTTGGATAACTAAACAAATCTTGCAAGATAAAAAATTCCACTGAGAAAAGTTTTAATTCGACAGAGCACATACGTTCGGGATAAGTTTCCAAGATTCAATGTTTCATCATTTTATATTATAATCAGTGTGCCACCAAACAGAGACCCCTCACCTGTAGCAACAGAGACTTTTGTTGGATTGTCCCTTTCTTCTCATTTTGACTGTATTCTCAAGTATTATAATAGTTATCATAACTCTAGTCATGTTCAATGCAATTATTTTTCTAAAGGTATTGTAATGGTGAAATTTGTGAGATTTCTATTCTTCCATTTTGGGTTATTTCTGTAATATGTGGGAGTGATGTTCTATATTGTAGATCTGATTTAAATTTCACATTTAAAAAAAAAAAAAAATTGTTGGGGGGTTTGTCTCGGAGTCCGCACGGATAATGGAGGAGATTTAAGTCTTGGATATGCTCATTGAAGTCTTAGGTTCGATTCCGAGGTCCGGATTCAAATGATGTGCATGGCTTGTGGGTGGATGCGCACATCCCAAGGGGATTAGTCTTGCCCCAATTCATCCGTTTGGGCGTTGGGCTAGGTCGCTGGGATACCCCTGGGGTAACAAAAAAAAATTGTTGA
>VDFB02205135.1:0-14364 GCA_007258455.2 Sequoia sempervirens | reverse complement strand
GTCCTATGGGCCAACCCCATCCAAATGGGGCAAGATGGTGAAACTCAACTACAACATCTACAAAGGAAGACTGTTGCACCCACACCCTAATATATTGAGTGGTCCTCCTGAAGCGAGCATGATAGACATCTAGAAACCACTTTTGTCGCTCTCCAAACTAATGGAGAACCTGATCTAGCAAGTAACGCTCAAGCAAAGAGTCCACACAACCTATCAATCATCATGTCTACTGGCAGTAAGGGAATTTCTCCTAGCTGTCATGCCAGGCCTTGTAGCCTAACCATGGTCGCCAAAAAAAATCACACATATCATCAATAAAGCGATGCTAATAAGATAGATGGCCAGGCCAGGTGTAGTACAGAAAATTAGAGTACCTGTAAGAATATGGATCCTTCAAATCTCGATCCATAACATCGTTTGGTCTAGTCATTGGGATGTTCTCCTAGGCCCATACATGCAATAATGTCACACTAGCCAAGATAGAACTACCTCCCCAATAGGAAACCTCATGCATATCTCTATATAAATGTGCAAGGAGCCAAGGGCCTCACACATACCTCATGTCGTGCTCAAACATCTGCTTGATGTAAATGACCCAACCAACTGGAAACTGTCTACCTCTCCAATTAGGGACTATGAGCCCCGAGATCAAACCACATAGGACCAAAGATACAAGATTTGAACTATCAACAAATAGAGACAAGTCTATCTCTGACTCCACTACTTGAAGATGCCTAACACTGAGAACTCATTGTATAGGATGGGTACCCTGTCTAACATCATAGGTAACGAGCTCCTTGTGAATAGGAATACGAAGAATCCTCCATACATCCTCCAAAGTGATGGTGGCCTCGTCGGTTAGTAAATGAAAAAGTTGACTCAGAGTGCCATCTCTCCACAAGGGTGATCATCATCGCCCTATGGCGTTGAATCGGTGACATGTAGCATATGTGTCATAGTCCCACAACATCTAGGACATCTTGCTCCAACTCTTGAAAACCAACAATCAGGTCAAACAACTATCACAATCGTCGATCCCTCGAATAAAGTGGTTTGAGAACCGTTTGCAAACATTCAACCCAAGATGTTAAAAATTTGCTACAAAAAACATAAAACGAACCTAAGATTGCGAAAAACTAGCTAAAACTTTCAAAATTGGCAGTAGCAGTTACTTTTTTGACAAAAGCGATCAAAAAATACAATAGCGGGCCTTTTTTTGGCAATAGTGATTGGAAAATTCAATAGCGATACAAATGACAAAAGTGACCATGTTTCTCAAAAGTGCACAAAATTCACAAAAATGACTATTTCATTTGAAGAAAGGAAATATTGAATAGTTTAAGCAAAAGTGGTCATCAAAAGCAAACACCTTAAGTAATAGCGAGCATAAAACACAAAAGTGGCCAAGAAAAGTGAAAGCAGTATAGACAAAACATCAATAGTGGTAAGAATGATGCAAAAGAAAAAAATTGATGAAATTACTGCTATTGCTAAAAAAATTTCCTGGCATTAATTACTCAAAAATGAAAAGACAAAAACAAAAATGGAGAAGGTACATACCACGATACCTATGCTAGTAGGCCTCCCGAACTCACGGGCCGCCTCTGCATGATGTGGGGCACCTGTGGCACAATCCTCGGCATCACAAATTGATAATCGCCAAATCAGGAAATCTAGAGACAAGAATTTACTAAGGGCTAATAATGCAAATGAGATAAATTGAACCCCAATTCCTTATTTTTACTCCCCAAACCCTAATTTTTTACCTAGGAAACCCTCCTAGGTTGAAATTGTGAGCACCTAAGAACATATTAACTATAAATGAAGGTCCTATAAGTTTAATTTTTTTCCCTCTACACATCTGAACTAAAATTGAACCTTGTCATGAGCTTGACCCGAAAAATGATTTTTCCGGCCAACCCCTTGAGGGGGCAACCCAACATTATACTATCTTTCCGTTGACCGCTGGAGCACAGTGGGGCATATAAAAATTTTCAATTCTTGATCTTAACATCGAATTCTTTGAAACAAAGCAACCAATACTTTGTCTCAAAGAGGGGTAAAATGTAGACATGTAAAAATGACCTAACGCTTATCTCACATCCTGAATGACGTTTTCTCATCATTGGCATCATTATCATTTAAATATCACTGCATTTCACATCATTTACATGAAAAACCCTATTTTTCTCAATTAATTGAATAATCTTTAAATTATTTAATTAATTCATTATTTCATCATTTATCTAATCTTTATTCCTCTTGATTAATTAAATAACATAAATTATTTAATTATGTCACTAATTTACCCTATCTCCTAAATCAATTAAATTATTATTACTTAATAGTTTAATTAATCCACTTTCCCCTTTCTAAATCAGAATAATTAAATTAATTATTCAAAACCTCATTCAAAAGGTCAAAATAAACAAATACAGCTTTATTTGTTAAAGTCAAACATGACTTGCACGTTCGACTCTAAATGTTAATTAATTAATTACCCTCACCCCCTTTTGTGATTGAGCAAATCACGATCACTAATTGCTCACTCTGATTTCCTAACTGATTCATCTATTTCCTAACTAATCCATCTATTCTTCAATCCCATTAACTTCTCAACTTGATTTCCTTAATTCCACAAATTATACAATTTAAATCCCCTGATTGTATAATTAACATTCTTAATTGATTCAATCATAGAATCTAACTGAG
This sequence comes from Sequoia sempervirens, assembly GCA_007258455.2. Lineage (NCBI taxonomy): Eukaryota > Viridiplantae > Streptophyta > Pinopsida > Cupressales > Cupressaceae > Sequoia > Sequoia sempervirens. The sequence continues at coordinate 11,652 of VDFB02205135.1, read as the reverse complement.
CAATCTAATTCCTCTCAACGGTTCTCAACCGTTGATCAAGATTTTGCATTGTTGCATCTTGCACGTTCATCTCAAAACAATAAATCTATAAAATAATCTTCTACCTTCTCACAAATCATCTAGAACTTACATAAGCGAAGCATTGCACAATTATCTCTTGAGCACGTTACAAATTATCATCACATTCTAGTTCAACCTTTACACACATTGAAGCTTTTGCAATACATAATGGAGGCTTTGTATTGATTACAACAATCCAACATTCAACATCGATACAAATACACTTTGCCATGAGATAGGTAACAATATAATTACTTGAACTCATTGTTTGTTCTTCATTTGCTAACAATTGTTTCATTGAATTCATGGGTTTAGGGATTCTTAATCTTGTTTGAATTAAGCTTTGTTTAATTCATATTTGTTGTTTTCTGTATGCTTCATTCCTCGCCTTATGACAGATACCTACTTAGTATTGGTGCCAAAATTCCACCCTCTCCACCTCCACCAAATTCCAATCCATCTCCTATTGCTCATCCTCCACCTTCCTTTGACAACATAAACCAAACCACTATCCAAAGTTCACTTGCTATGAAATAACTTGCATAGTAGAATACTATAATATTAAATATACTTGATATACTTGTAGAAACTTAAATAGTCCTGATCAATATTACGCATCTGAATCTGATTACTAACACCATTTCTTCCTAAATCACTTCTATACTAACCAATTAATTAAATAATCTATATTATTTAAATTCATCAATTTCTACTATTAATCAAATAATTAACTTTATCAGATTAATTCATCCTCTCCTGACTAATGTTCATCCTATTTAATTAAATAAATCAAATTATTTAATTAAATCCCTAAGTCTTCTCATTTGATTAAATAAATCAAATTATTTAAAACAAATGCCATAAACCCCCTAACCCACTTAAGTTGATTAATTTTGAATTAATTAACTCCTAATCCTCATTACTCATTTCTCTATCTTTTAACCCCATCAAGGTTGAACAAACCCATGGTCAACTAACCAAGTTGCACATGAAAATAATTTCTTCTAATTAACTAAATACCCTATTTTTTCCCTCTCAAAGGCATATTCTTTGGAATATTCCCTCAACTTGAATTTCCCTCCAAAGGCTTTAAATAGCCTCTTACAAAGGTCTTTAATGCTCTTACAAGAGCCACCTTTTCCTTAAATGGCCTCTTACATGCCATCTTGTCCCTCTTACATCTCAACCATATGCCTTCAATTCTCTTACATTCTCTTAAAAATCTATCTCCCAGCCTTAACTCTACACATTATTCAAAATGTGCTCCACACACATCCCCATGGCTTTCAATAGCCTTGTGACAAGTGTCACAATGCTATTGGCCTCCATTTTAGTCCCACATACTCTAATTTCACTCATTCTTCAACCCTTGAGTCCTATAAATAGAGACATTCTCCATTGAATATGGATCCAAAATCTCATGCAATCTTACTATAGGCATATTCATCCATATAAATCACTCATTTTTATGTCATTTTAGCTTGGTTACTATACTATTGCATCATTTTCATCATCTACTCATTACAGGATCTTAGAGCTTATCAAAGGGATTGGGAAAGGGTCACTTTCCACATCAAAGTGACACCAAATCCCCTATGGGATGGAGGTTTGATCTATTTAGATAAGTTTACATGTTCATTTGCTTGTGTTATATGCTTTATTCCATGTTTTCTTCTCTATGTTTGATCAAAAATTTCATAGGGAATGGTTGTTTGTGCTTTCTAACATGACTAATCTTGTTTTTTTTGTCTATTGTTAGCTAGTTGTAGATCACCATTCACATTTTGGCTCTAGGAGGGTAGGTTCTTGCGCTCTTGTTTTTAAAATAACTCTTGATCCATGTCTTATATCTCACAACATGACATCAACATTGTGATCTAGGTATTGTTTAAATCAAAAAAATCTAAAAACATCTAAATCACATGAAAATCCCAAAACATTCATAATATCACATCAAAACGTCAAAAACATAGTAACCATGTCGAACTACAAGGCTTCTGCATGTATAACATAGGCAAGGCTAATCTTTGATTAGCCCCCGAGGCCTCTAGGATAAGGTCCTTTAGGTGTACACCATAATAACTGGAAATCCATCAATCTTCATCCATAAATAGGTCTATGTCAGTTGAACTATGTGGTCTCTATGTGTATAACGTAGGCAAGGCTAATCTTTGATCAGCCCCCGAGGCCCTTAGGATAGTCTTTTAGGTTAGTTCTTGGTCAAAATATCAGAAAACACAAAAACATTTGAAAACTTGAAAATTAAAACATTTATAAAACACCCCAAAATTTCAAAAACAACCTCAGAACATTGCGAAAACACCAAAAACATTGAAATATTCTAAAAAAAATCCAAAACCACCCATCCCATTTCACTTTCACTCATAATAAAATTTCATCCACAATAAACTGATCATCACACTCACCCTTTGGTAACACAAACAAGAAACAAGTACAAGACTTAGCAAGAGTAAAACCTTTAAACGTAAAAAATAAAACTCTTGATCATTCTCAAACATGTCAATCGAACCTTATATCAACGACCTTTCAAACAACCTATCAACTTGCCACCATCCACTAACATGTCCTAAGATGCATCCTTCTTACAATAGGCATTATCTTTGGGAATTACTTTGGATACTTATCCTAAACAAAATACATCCCTTTGGCTAGAGGTATGAAGAACATTGACTTGTTTGTTCACTTGATATTTTCTTGTGATTTATCTTATTGTGCTCATTCCTATGACCTCTCAATGTCGATGTCTATCAAAAAAATTTAGAGAGAAAGGAATGGGGCATTGATCATTATCTTTCGTTTGTTGTTGGATGTTCTTGTAAAATAACCTTGGCAAATACTTGCTTTGTTAGGTGTGCATGGAAGGTGTTTTGGACAACTTGTTGACTATTACATTGATAGGTTATGCCTTTCCGTGTTTTGGTTTGAGATGTTTGAAGCTTCTGAAGTGCATCTTAACAAGGTTTTTGTATGTCAGGTGTGAGCAAAAATACTCCTATTTGTTTTCTAGGTCAAAGTCCATCGCACTAGATACAACGCCATCCTGGTTGTCCATACCTTGATGCATCGTATCTATGTGTTTTATCAAACATAAGGAAAGTTGTGTCATTCATGTCCCAATCCATGGATAAGAAAATCATCATCACTCATCACCATATCTAATAAATTCTTGACAACTCATAGACTTGGTGGACTTCTGCATCTTCTCAGAATCAGTGGTTAATCCATCCATCTTATTCTTCTATCTTTACTAACAATTCTATCCAAGTATTGAATATGTATGATATATCAAAATATACATGAGGCTACCCATGGCCAATGATTGTCTATACATCATCAAATATGTCTACATCAAACATTTGAGCTTTCTAATCCTCTTTGAGCTGAACTGGTCTTAAATGTTTATCGTGAGCTCAACTCGAAAATTATAATTTCTGCTCGATCTCTCGAGGGGGTAGTGTAGCAGCATAATTCCTTTCATTGGGGCAACAGTGGGGCATCCGAAAAAATCATTTTTTAAATTTTTTTGATCTTGGCAGTGTCAATCTTTGAACCAACACAATGGGTACATCGCTTCAAAGAGGGGCAAAATGTAGACACTTAAATAGTCCTGATCAGTATTACACATCTAAATTTGATTACTAACATCATTTCTTCCTAAATCACTTCTGCACTAACCAATTAATCAAATAATCTGTATTATTTAAATTCATCAATTTCTACTATTAATCAAATAATTAACTTTATCAGATTAATTCATCCTCTCCTGACTAATGTTCATCCCATTTAATTAAATAAATCAAATTATTTAATTAAATCCCTAAGTCTTCTCATTTGATTAAATAAATCAAATTATTTAAAACAAATGTCATACATCCCCTAACCCACTTAAGTTGATTAATTCTAAATTAATTAACTCCTATTCCTCATTACTCATTTCTCTAGCTTTTAACCCCATCAAGGTTGAAACTAACCAAGTTGCACATGAAAATAATTTCTTCTCATTAATTAAATACCCTATTTTCCTCTCAAAGGCATATTCTTTGGAATATTCCCTCAACTTGAATTTCCCTCCAAATGCTTTAAATAGCCTCTTACAAAGATCTTTAATGCTCTTACAAGAGCCGCTTTTTCCTTAAATGGCCTCTTACATGCCATCCTGTCCCTCTTACATCTCAACCATATGCCTTCAATTCTCTTACATTCTCTTACAAATCTATCTACTAGCCTTAACTCTACACATTCTTCAAAATGTGCTCCACACACATCCCCATTGCTTTCAATAGCCTTGTGACAAGTGTCATAATGCTATTGGCCTCCATTTTAGTCCCACATCCTCCAATTCCACTCATTCTTCAACCCTTGAGTCTTATAAATAGAGGCATTCTCCATTGAATACAGATCCATAATATCATGCAATCTTACTATAGGCATATTCATCCATAGCAATCACTCATTTTTATGTCATTTTAGCTTGGTTACTATACTATTGCATCATTTTCATCATCTACTCATCAAAGGATCTTGGAGTTTATCAAAGGGATCGGGAAAGGGTAACTTTCCACATCAAAGTGACACCAATTCCCCTATGGGATGGAGGTTTGATCTATTTAGATAAGTTTACATGTTCATTAGCTTGTGTTATATGATTCATTTCGTGTTTTCTTCTCTATCTTTGATCAAGAATTTCACAGGGAATGGTTGTTTGTGCTTTCTAACATGACTAATCTTGTTTTTTTTTGTCGATTGTTAACTAGTTTCAAATCACTATTCATAATACTTAATAATAATATGTCACTTCAGGGACAAACCTCCTAATCCACTTCAAGGGGGATACCTCCAATATTCTTGAATAGGAACTCAATTCTCAACATGTTGATCATAACCTACCTATACCTCTTATATATACCATACTTATGCCTAGGATATCAACTAGGCCGGCCTAGATAACCCTATATAAGCCTTAGCTGACCTAAATAACTAAATAACAATATAATAATGACAACATGACTTGATTAAGAGTTAAGGTAGCCAAAATATGACCACTCATAACATTGCACATATAAGGATAGGGGATTAAAAAAAAAGAGTTAAGGTAGCCAAAATATGATATGATCCACTCATAACTATTATACCATTACCACCTATAATTCACTTTGCATAACATCACTACAAATACCACCCACATCCTTACAATCCACATCACCCCAATCCTACAAATTCACTCCATCCACTAATACAAAAACAAAAATAAATGACTAAAAAAAATACTAAAAGTTTATTGCCAGTCATTTATAACATGACCAAATTCACGACTAAACCATTTTTAGTCATTTATTGGTTGTTTTGATTGATCAATTTGGTAGTATATTTAATCGTTAATTTAGTCATTGATTATTGTTAACTGGTCATTTATTTAGTAATGGTAGTAATTTATTTAGTCATAATAGTTGTTTATTTATTCATGGTAGTCATTTATTTAGTCATGGTAATCATTTATTTAGTCATGGTAGTCATTTATTTAGTCATAATAGTCATTTATTTTAGTCATGGTAGTCATTGTAGTCATTTATTTACTTATGGTAGTCACATGGTAGTCATTTATTTTAGTCATGATAGTCATTTATTTAGTCATTGTAATTATTTATTTAGTCATGGTAGACATTTATTTAGTCATTTATTTGGATGAATCAATGATTCAAGTTTTTTTTTCTTTTTTTCAGTAAAAGGCTAGTAGCCTATATATATTAATCGCTTATAAATATTTATTAAAATATATTTTTTGCACTTCAAAATTGATCAATCCTTGATCAACTTCTATTTTCACTACTTCCTATACATATGCTTTATAAGCTTAATGTGCTGCCTTAAGATGTAGTGAAATTTTCCCCACATATGCTGCTACATATGACTTATGTTTGCAAAATTCCATCCATTTTATAGAGTTCCTTTTCTTGCTCAAGCCATACCACTATACCTTCGAGCCTTCATTGCCTTCGAGCCTTCATTACATGTGCTTTCCTTCCCAACTTGAAGATACTACCGCTTTGACAACAACAAATTACAAGCCAATTTTTTTCCACATTGTATGCTTGTTCAAGAACCATAGCTTATCATTGTGCCAAAAAACCTCCGCTTTCCTGAAGTTGAATTATAGCTTCCTATTTTACCAAAAAACCCTTGCCATCGTTTACCATTTGCATTATCTCCACCAGATTTTCTCCTTGTGCTTCATTTCCTTCTCCCATATTCTCTGAATTTGCAGTTACATTAATATTAGGGATAACTCGAAGCTGAGGAATGTTTTGATGCACCTGATTTGTTTCAGGAGGGTCTCTATTTGGGACTCGGCTGTTGGCAGGGTTAGCTATATGATAACAATTATGGTGAAGAAGGAAGGAGACATAGTGATATTTCTCCCTGAAGCACTCAGATATCTCCCTACCCAGATGACAACTGTATCTTGTCAAGGCTCTATTTAAAGGGCTAGGATCACTTTTCTCAAGAGAATCTTTTAGAGCATCATATACACAAACATAAGCTCTGTTATGGGGCAAGAAATGGGGTGGGAAGATACCACCAACATACCCATCCCCAGAACCAAAAACATACTTTTGGGCTGCTATGAGAAGATCATCATCTTGCAGAAAAAATTCATTCACCATTCTCTTCGTAATTAGAGTAGCAAAATCAAGGAATTGTAGCATATCCAACAAATTGGAAATGAAAATAGACAAAATATTCAATGGAAAGATTATCCTTCTTGTTTTTGGATGGAAAATTTCCATACCTATGATGCACCTGAGACATCTGAAATCACATGGACACCTTAGCTTGAAGACCATCTGCAATTGAACCTCCTCCACATTTCCAGAAAATGAACGCTCCCAACGTTGCACAGGGAAGAATACACGAAAGTTTTTGGGTCTGTATTCCATCTTTGCTGAAGATTTGAAGAAACTTTAGAAACACCAATATGCATAGAGTTTAATTCCTAGTGTCATCACAACTCATTTGCTTCATATATGCTTGCTTAAAATAGAGAATTTCACACATGGCAACTTTGACGGTTATCATTGATGAATATGGTATGCCCAAGTGCCCGCATTGAGTATAGGAGACAAAGCCTTCACATGTGAGCAGGATAAACTAGGAATGTAGAGTAGTACACACCACATGGCATTTGTGCAAAGAGCATCACTTAAAATGATTTTATTAATGAACCTACAAAATGAAAGAAAAACATTAAAGAAACAAAGGACCAAAATTTGATAGCCTTAGATTTGGCACACCTTCGTTTGATTGCAATGAAATCATCAGCTTGTGTTGGCTCAACATATGGAGTACATTTGACACATGATTTTTCAGCCTGGCTCATCCTGATCAGTACAATGAAAAGCTTAATATAAATTAGTGCACATACTAGCTCCTACTGCTATGTACTCCAAGAGGCTACTCACATCACCTTATTTCCTTGTAATGACATCATAAAGCTACTTTCCACATCAACCGCCAAGTCATTTTACACATCAACCTCCAAGTCATAGGATTGACAGAGATGCCATTTACTAAAGATGCCGATTACAAACAAACCAAACATTTGAATTTTATTTAAAAGCTTCCCTCCCTTATTATAATTTACTCCAATTTGGGGAACATTTTCCCCATAACTGCAACATGTGTGACTTCCTCAATATTCTGATAACACCCAATATTAGCTAGAAGGTCTGTCAAGAAATTACCTTCTCTGGAAATATGTATAATTTGATAGTGTTGTAACTTATCAAGCAGGGACCATATTTGTTTCACTATATATCCAAGCTTCTAGTTTTCAACCTTTCGTTCCCTACAAGCATTTAATAGAATTAATGAATCCCCCTCAATTTGAAGTTTATGGATTTAAAACAAAATTGCCAATTTCAAACCATGTAACAAATATTGGGCTTCAGTTGCATTATTGGTTCCTATTTTTAATTTAAAGGATTTAGCACATAATAAAATTCCTTTACTATCCCTGATTGCAACACCAACTCTCAATTGTCCTGGGTTTCCCCTAACAGCCCCATCAAAATTTAACTTCAAAAACCCATCTGGAGGTGGATTCCAAATGACATTATCCCTATTCACTTTTAGAACTGGTTGATGAAGTCTCCCTTTGAAAGGAAGTTTAATCAATGGTCAGCTTACCATAAGTTTTGAATCCCAGTCAGTAAAAATTGACCCCACATGATTTGTCTTTTGTACATAACCATTTACTGCCTCTGAAATTGATTGGTCCAATAGGAGCAATAAATTAATCAAATTTAACTTTTCTTTTTTGAATATGCATTTGTTTCATGCCCACCAAATTGACCAAACTACTAATGTTGGAATAATGCCCCAAATGCATGAAAATAAAGAGCTCTTGTAGGCCTCTGGCCAACTTGAAAATAGTTTCCAAAGGGTGTCAAGAAATGTCAATTGCCAATTCAATTTGGCAATTACAAATGACCAACAAGCCTAAGCAACTGTGCAATGTAGAAATAAATGATTAACATTTTCATAATCATGAGCACAAAGAACACATTAAAATGGATCAAAAATTCCTAATTTAGCTAGCTTGTCACTAGTCAAGACTCTGTGTTTGATAGCTAGCCATGCAAAAAAAACAAATTTAGGCAATACCTTTGCATTCCAATAAAACTTGTATGCTCTTTGAGCTTCAAATCAAGAAGCAGCTTGTGATATTGATTTATACCCCTCTTTGACTATATAACTCCCATATTTTGCTTTAGTCCATATCAATCTGCCAGATGCATCAGTAATGAAAATAATTATTTCACTAAGGAGAGTTTGAAGTATAGTTTTATGAGAAGCATTGATAGGTACATCTACAAAGTCTTTCCAAGTCACTCTCCCTATTAAGATATCAACATGATGCACATAATCTTTGACCTTTGAACCCCAACATTCAGATAATTTTTTTTCAGAGCTTTGGAAATTATGCAAAGTGTTAATAATTGGATATCCATTCCAAGAATCTTTCTAGAAAAGAGTCTGGTTACCATTATTTACTTCCCAAGATAAGTGTGGGAGGATGACTTTTCTACAAGATACAAGAAAGTTCCACATTACCGAGCCTTTGGATGGATCTGACACTGTTAAGATCCTTGTTGAATTTGTGTTATCCAAGTACTTTTGCTGCATAATACAACACCATTTTAATTGAGGTTTAATATACATCCTCTAGACCGTTTTAGCACCCAATGCTAAATTTCTTTCTGCCAAATTGTGTAAATTTGCTCCTCCTTTTAACTTTTCTAAGCACATGGTTTCCAAAGAGACTAAAGGTATTTTTTTCTTATTATCCATATTACCAGACCATAAAAAACCTCTAATAAGCTTTTGAATTTGATGAATTATGGAAGTGGGGGCCTTTAGGATTGCCATAAAGTAATTTGGGATTGATGAAAGGATAGATTTCACCAATAAAATTCTGCCTGACAGAGACAACCACTTGCCTTTCCATGAAAGAATTCTTGATTTGATGCTAAGAATGATTTTGTGCCAGTAAGAAATCTTATTATGTCCAGAAAAAATGGAATTCCAAGGTATTTGCATGGTAGTTGTGCTTGTTGAAACCCAAGCAACTTCACTATGCTTTTTTCTACTGATGGCTTGGCATTAAAAACATACACTTTTGACTTGCCTTCATTAATTTTTTGCCCTGAAGCACAAGTATACTTATCTAGAATAGATTTAATATATTGGGCTTCAGAAACAAGAGCTTTTCCAAAAATAAATGTATCATCAACAAATAAAGTATGAGTAACAAATGAAGATGTATTGGAGATATTAACTCCATGGACAAATCAAATCTAACTTAATTAATACTCATAAATTTATGCATATAAATTTCAAGTATCATAGATATTCAAATGTTGAGAGAAGCACCATGAAATGAAGACTAAAATTCTTGAACAAATATGATTGATCAATACAAACAGATCACAAATCAAGAGGAGCCACAACATAGTATTTATGAGTGAAAAAAAATTACTTCATTAAGCCTCATTGGAAAATCAAAACCTCAATGGTTACAACCTCACTGGAAAATAAAAATATATAAATAATATGCCTCATTGGCAACTTGTCTCACTGACTATATTACAACATTTATTGAAGAATTGAATAATTCAAAAAGACATAAAAATAGAGAATTACTTTGTTTCAATGAATTTCTTTTCTTGAAAGTTTCATTTGGATTTGAAACTCAAGAACCTTTACTTCTACACCTACAACACAATGAATACTATAAAATATGTTTCTCCTTATTCAAAAAATCATCCATCTCAGCTCATGCTCTTTTCCTTGCAATGATTGTACATAAAGTTTCTTTATTGCAATTTTTATTCCATTTGGCATTGTCCCCTGACATAAAAGAAAACACATAAATCTTATGTTTATATTAGACTACAAATATGTAACAAATTATAGAACTCTAAATTGAGTAAAATACTGCTTCAAACTTGTTTTTGATACATTAATCTAGGGAAAAGGGCTCTCACCTAATTATAAAAGAATCATGAAGATCAATCTAGAGGCTGCTAGCACACAGGAAATAAAGCAGAAGTAGCATGTTCCAGTAAGAAGAAATAGAAGAAGCAACTAGTATTGAGTAGAAGTAGATAGAGTTGCATAAGAAGAGCCAAGAAAACAACATAATCAGAAGCAAAAAGAACCATAACACTCAGCAACGAAATGATCCTGAAGCCATTGATGCCGGAATAGAGATAGGATAGGAAATTATGATGGGTAGAAGCTGCAATGCAAATTTTCCTAGAATAATCCCCTTGTCGAAACTCCTCCCCGAAAACAACAATATTTTTGCGTGTGGTGGGTAAGCGATGTATAGGTCAAAACTTGGGAAGAAGATGAACTAAATTCAGCAACAAAGTTTGTGATAACCCTGCCATATCTTTCTAATAATAATTTGTTTTCCTCACATTTCAACTCAATAAATGGGCCTACCAATTTGGGGAAAAATTAATGAAACCCTACCATGAAAAATGTTTAGCTTTAAATAAATTTACTGGATGATTGCTATAAGAAGATGAATTAAATTCTAAATAAAGATACATATGTAGAACAACTGATTTTGTTCATATACCTGTTTGTCTATATTCTGAAATCTTGTTATCACAATTGCTTAAAAAAAAGATATGTATAAAATACTGTGAAAACCAAATTTACAAGAACAAAAATAAATAAATGAAACTGAAGTTTATGGAGGGCACGACCCTCATAGAAACAAACCCTTCATGCCTCCTTTCCTTCGTCACTTTCACTCATCCATTCCTTCAAATGCAAGAAAACAAAAATAAAATGGAGTATGCAAGTAGAACAAAACATTTTCAAGGCAGAATGGGGGAAATAAAATGCAGTATGCAAGCAGAGTGCAACGCTTTCATTCCTTTACTGCTCCTCCAAACTCTTCCTCACTGGGATTGACCTTTCACTTCTCCAATTTGGCGAGCTGCAACCTGAAAATAAGGTTTTGATGAGGGTTTTAGAGTATGTTTAGTCCACTTTTTT